>JAODUP010000832.1:125000-210000 GCA_025642065.1 Paralvinella palmiformis
GGACAACGAGGACTGTAAGGCTCAAACTACTAAACAAAAGGCACGCAGAATACAAGAAGTCTCCTTAACATGACGAAAACACGGATACAGTGAGGCCTGAGAATTTCTGGTGGATCATAATAATAATAATAATGATGGCCGAAATGGCAGTTTTTGAAATGGCCGGCAACCTCAAATGAGGGAGAAGTAATTCTAAATAAATTTAGGATAGATGGTCAGTTGCCTGGCTGGAAGAAAAACTCCTCCCACTATAGTGCCACGGTGGAGGCGCGAACCTGCGACCTCCCGTACAGAATAACCCTAGCCATAGGTAAATAGTCTCACGCTCCACCGATGAGGCCAAAGAGCAAGTTTTTCCAATGAAAATTCTTAATATCTGGCCATAAAGGGGGGAAGGATGCCCCTTTAAAAAAAGGGTTGATATTGTTTTCAGAATTATTTTGGCATTATACATTCTCAGACCTGCAGCTGATCTTTTATGGCCACTTGTGATAGTTATGACTGATCTGGTTCCATTGTTGTCCCTTTAAAAGATGAATATTACATTAATAAAACACGAAGAAGTAAACCAAAATTTAAAACCTATTATATTTGGACAAATTGGAAGGATATTCAATTATCTTTTAAGTCAGGATTGTACTTGCCGGTAAGATAGGTTGTTATGGTGAAAGGTTTAATTGTTTTTGTCCTTTGTATGAATCCTCTTTCTGATTGGTGTTAATTAACAAATGGTCAAATTAACACCACCGTTATTGTATGCCAAAAAGTGAAAAGGTTGTACGCATGAGTTTTAATTAGGCTACTGCTTCCGGATCACGATGTTTTCTTTTGATAATGTTATCCTTCACAGAATTCAGACAAGAAAAATTCTCTGTTAATTTCTTATACAACGTAGACTACTTTTAACAGAAGTGAAAGGATAAAATGTCTCGCATAAGCATCAAGCTGTATTTTGTGGATTTGCCTTACTTTGTTTCCCCCCCCCCCACTAAAAAAGAACAACACTGTTCACTGTTCCTGGTAAGTGAAATAAAGCTGCAGACAATTTTAGGGCAACCATCTGATAGACATGGAATTGGCTGTTATACAAGATGGTAGAGTACCATTTTACAAGGTGATAAAATCTATTTGTGTTTAAGCAATTATTATTCTCACCTGCAGATTTCGTTGATTGGTTTAAAACACCTGTAAATATTACAATTTACTACAATTGTACTGATTGGAGTGAACATCGCATATAGACGTATTTACACAGCAGAGTGGACATTTGTATAGTTGTTAACATGTTAGAGAGTCGTTGTTTAATGTCAAAAGAACCATTACCAATTTTATAAGCACCTTTATCAATTATTCGTGTGATTATCAATTATCAATTTAAAAGATGGACTAATAAATTCTAATAACGCAACACCAGAAATGACCAATGGGTGAATATGATCCTGTCGACGTGGTACAATGTATCAAGCACGTATTGCTGTACCATACCAATTGTTAGTGTAAAGATCTGTGCTGCCATCTGGAAATGTCATCTGAGCCTTTCTCAATGATCACCAACTCTTCAACGACATATTGCCATTACAGTACTTACTAGAGAATGGTTGGTGTTTTATTGGGGGGGGGGGGGGGGGTTGTAATTTTAACCATTTTTACATCATCATTAATAATAATAATGTATATTTTAATTTTAATATAGCACCAAAACAGGTATCCAAAATTAGATTGACTGCCTATAACTAACATTTTTAAGATAACGGACAGCTATCAGGTGTCAAAAACAGACAAGCGGCTACTTTACCTGTGGTGGCCGCCCGCTTGTTCATATTTATGCTATCAATATAATCTATATACTCGGCCAATAAGCCCGTACATATCTTCATCCCATTTCGCCTTCGCTGCAGCCATACTTCACTATACTGGTTATAGATATGGTGTTGATTGATCACAGGATGTCCGGAATACGACATGCTGTAGGATCACTGGATCAAGGAGCCATGGCCACATTACACCTGTAGTCCATTAATTACATCGACTGTAGCTGCTGTTCCCGGGGTCAGTATACATACCCATGTGGCAGCTCTCTGAGTAGCTGTAAACATGATTGCTTTCTATAAAAATATTATCACGGTAGTTTAGTATAATTGTCACAATCCTTTAGGGGAATATCCTTCATTGATGAATGGGTGCTTATTAATTAATAAGCATTGATATTAATTAATTAAATTCAATAACAACAACGGTAATGATACGACAAAGTTACTGAGCTTTCTAAGAAATACAACTAAGTAGAGTGTCTGGTATATCACTACTGCTGCTTCTACTACTACTACTACTGTTACTACTACTATTGCTACTACTATTATTATTCCTATTATTACTACTACTATTAGTACTACTACTGTAATATTACTGGTACTAGTAGTGGCAGTAGTATCAACGATTGTAGTATTGAGTGATACGGTAGTATGAATGATAGTTGTACTACCTATTGCACTACTATTTGTAGTATTACTACCTACAATACTACCACTATTAGTAGTAGTAATATTAGTAGTAATAGTTAAGTAGTAGTTATGGTGTTACTACTACTAGATTTACAATAATAGTGACAATAACAACTGCTACTACTGTTGATGAAGATGATGATGATAATACTAATGATGTGTTATTTGTTAAGAGCTTTATAAATATAAACTGTATTATAAACTAGTTACTTACAAATCATTTAACAAACAATTAATCATTGATGGTAGCGTGTTTCCATCTTAATATAAACGCAGTGTAATATTTCTCCAGGAATTGCTAAAACAAACAGATTAGTTTTTATCTTCTCGCTGAAGGTAACAACAATCTAATGCTCGTCCAATTGTCTGAGTTGGACAGCTAACTTCTTGGAATACGAAATTTTGTCGGAATTTTTAATGTCTGTGCCGCAGCCTTCAACGTTTGTGAGATATTATAATTTCCAGTGATCGATTATTACAAAGGCAGATAATAGAGTGACTTTTTTTTTGTTGGGGGGGGGGGGGGGGGCGGGCTCCCAGTTCTGGTCTGATTCGAGGATGCCGTAATATAATGGCTATGTTAGTCATTGTACCTTCGATGAAGTATCCAGGTTTGCTTATATTAAGTTTCAGACTACACAATTTAAAATGTCTCCGAGGGCGTCTTTGCGTTGGCTTGACGGAGATACGATGCTTAACGGAAGCTTTATTATTGTTCTTATTAGCAGAGACAGCAATTGCACTGAAGTTTTTATTAGTTCGTCGGATGATAGAAGAATTGATATTATCTTCAGGGTTTTGTTTTTACAGATTTTAATCATATGTGTGTAATATTCAAGTTTATGGTCCATTCATAATTAGGTACGAAAAACTTCACATATACGGCTGAGATTTTATATTTTTAATCAGCTTAAATTAATATTGCTTTTAAAATAAATACAACGTCCGGACTGGTTAAATTTAAACGTAGATAGAAACCTTCTTGTTCAGTGTTTGTGTACACATAAACCTCAGATCCGAGTGCCAGCTTAATACTGTTGGCTATTATGATAAACGTATTGGCTGATGTCGGTGTTTGAACCTCGGTTATCGCTTCTGATATCAGATGCCCTATTCTTTGTTGGTGGGATATCAAGAGGGATGTGTCTGGTATTGGTATGTCGGCGGCTGGTGATCGGGTTACCAGGTGCCCACGAAGCATCGTCGAGGAAACATGTAACCCTAATTGATTGATTACACCGATCTTTGTGAAGATAGCCAATGTTAATGTCTGGCATAACATATACTGGGGGATACGTTCTAGTTTTAGATGTAAACAATATGTACGCTTCTGATTGGACCGGAGCTGAGTTTCCCGGAGATGTACGGAGTGAACCTTCTCTCACGACCACCTGTTTTGTGGCGACTTATTGGTCTTAGACAATGGTTTCCAATTTTGTTTAGTTATCATGAAGGATTGATTGGTTGTAAGAAAGAAAAAAGGCTAATCACGTACCAAGTCGGCTATATCTAAGCTATGTAACTTACGGCTCGCTAATGTTAGGTAGGTGTGTGTTTATATGTATACACACGTACGTACGCACGCACGCACCCCCATATATATATATATATATATATATATCGAACTTTTAATGTTAATAATATAGATATTGATTGCGGCTAGTTTCTCTTGGAACTCTGAGAGAGAGAGGGGGGGGAGGTGAAAAGATGTGATAAAGAGCATCTCTAGTAGTGTCTCGGCTCAAGTCATATGGTGATTGTGCGTTTAGTGTTGCAGCCCCCAATTTGTGGAATAAGTTGCCGGCAAATATTAGAAATGCGTCGTCTCTTGGAAATTTTAGGTCTCTTCTAAAACACACATATTTAAGGTCGCTTTCACAGATAAATAATTATTATCTTTTAAATCATTACAGGGTTTTTACAGACATTATTTGGGGTATTATTAAATTACATATTATTTGTACAGCGCCTTTGAATGGCTCCTGCTAGTAAGGGCGCTTTATTAAATATACATTATTATTATTATTATTATTATTAATAGGTGACCACTTCACATAGGTCTCAAGCTTCTTGTTGCAGTGCGTGTATCCGCCATTTCTATTTCTGATAATAATAATATCTGGATGTTCCAATGGCAAGGCGGGTAGAGCGCCGGACCAGAAAACTTCAGGTCATGGGTTTGAATCTGGCTCAAACGTGTATGTGATGTGTTTGCCTAGGGCAGACGTCCCTTAAGGCCACACGTCCCAGGTGTGACACTGAGACTAAACAACGTGACTCCTCAACTCAATAATAAAACGTCTATGTTTATAAAGTGCCCCTTCTTAACAGGATTTGCTTAAAGTTCTGTTCTATAAAAGAAAGACAAAATTTGGACGAAACAAGATCATATCTCATTTATAATAAAGTTCTTATAATAAAGTGAGTGTTTAGAGATTTTCTTGAAATGTCTGTAGTTTTATAGCTGTTTGTTTTGTTGTTCTGGGAGAATCCCCAGGCTGTCGCTTATTCGGCACAGCCTCTAGGTTGGAGTGGTTGAAGAACCTCCTCCTCACCACTCACAGGGGAGCAGTACGGAAAGATGGAGCCGAAATACCCTGAGGGTGGTCATTGCCAGAGTGTTTTACGTCCTCAGGGGGTTTTAACGTCCCCCTTTATTTTAAATAATTCAGTGGAGACGGCAGCGCCATTTAACGTGGTCAGCCACCCACGATGTAGTGAGCCGAGAAATTAATCCCTGGAAAGTTTCGACCACCGGAGCCTACTTTTTATAGCTAATAGCCGTCTATTAGATATACAGGCCTCTGTATTTATGATTCTTGATAAACTTATGGTATATTTATTGCGTTTTTAAAGAATTTTTAGGCTAAACATATTAGTAGTTTTTATTAAAAAGAAGCATTGTTATACTACCAGGATCTGTTTAAAGGTACTTTACAGGGAAATTACACATTACATACAATGTATGTCTAAATATTTAAAGAATATATGTAATCAAGTTTTAAGTCAGAGAAATATAAATTTGTTTATTGCCTATTTTTGAATTAAATTAACACAAACAAGACAAACATAGAGATATATTTTCCAAGTAGATATATGGTACAAATACTATTTAATATTAAATACAAAGTCCAACCTGATGGTTTAGCTTAATCAATTTACTTGTAAGAACTAAAGCGTTCTCTTTCCAGAAATACAATAAAATGGTGTAGACCTTTCTTAGTATCCACAGACTAATACAGGTAGAGGTCGACTTACGACCTTGATTGGTTACGACCGACCGTTTGTAAGTTGATCCGGTCGTAAGCCGGTCTATGTCATAATTACGTTACGTATGATATTATAATAATCGTAAAGTCGTAAAGTCGAACAGTCGTAAGTTACGTAGGTCGTAAGTCGATCAAAGAGAAGAAACATCTTGTTAGTTCACGATCTGTGTCAGCTTTTCTATCGAGTGGTCAGCTAGTGTAAGATTTTTTATTCTCCGGATGTAAAATTACAGGATTAATATAGGTACTAGAGATATTGGCCGTTTATGACTCTAACCAAGTATATGCACTCTTCGTAAAAGATGAGGGCATGCCCTGTTTATGAACTCACTATTCATCAACAAGAAGTGATAGTTTCATGTTCATGAATAGTCAGGAACTTTTGTACGCAAACGGTTCGTCAGCGTTCAGCAATACGTCATAAAATATTCAATCGGGGAGAGACACGATAACAATAGATTTAGCTATCTGGTGATGAATTGTTTGTTGATTAAGTTACTTCATTTATATTTTACCATCTCTGTATGGGCATTATCTCTAAGGTGATCCATCAGTATATGAATTATGACCACGTTCTATTATACCAGATATCACCCCATATAAAATGGGCGCCTCCGTGGTCTAGGGTTGGCGTGTTGGACTACAGATCACTACCACCCGTGTTCGAATCTCGCCGTGGGCATATGTGAAGGTTGTTTCCATTAAGCCTGCCATGTGCACAAAATGGCCTTAAAACACCAATCATCATCGTCCCGTATAACCTAATGTTAGAAATGGTTCTTATTGCAATCACTAGTCTGTTCTGTATAGTTGTGTTCCTAACTGCCTTTATAGCAATTTATATGGTAAATATCATCCGGATATAATTGTTTTGTCCACACTGTAATCAGTAAGTTTATGATACAAGAAGTTGGTGATGGTATAATGCAGTTAATTGAAATGTTTTGTAAGATGAAACAGTTCAACTTTATGGTTGATTTGAAGTTGGTATAATAAATTAGTGTTTGATAATCTTAGTTGTGAACTTTACATACATCGACTTCTAAAAATAGTCACAACTTCTGTGTAAATAACTAATGAATTATGGAACTGGAACGCATTAGTTTGAATATTAATAATGAGAATGTATCCAGATTGTTACTATTAAACATTTGGGAAATGTTTGGCTATAAATGAATGAAATGAACCGTATTCTGCCGAATTATAAGTAGTCATGTTATACAACACCGATATAACCGTAACAGCCAATAACCCCCCTCCCCCCTGATCTTGTTCGTATGATTACCTGATTACGGATGCAGCTTCATTTGATTCTGTTATATTAGATTTTACTGCGTTTTTTGTATAAGAAAAATATTGGAAATATACTAAATTGGATAAACATTTTTTTACAATATTTTTTCCTGTACAAATAACACATTAAAATCTAACATTCACGATGTTCTCTTGACATCCAGTATAATAAACTAACAGAACACATCCTTTTAAAACTATCTTCGAATATTTTGACCAGATATTTTAGTTTAATTTGTACCTCTCTTTATTCGTCTTATCTTTTGTGGCATAAAAGTTTGGTTACATTTCCCCCCCCCCAGTTGTCTACGTGGACAGCAAGACGCAGTGAATAATATAATAGCATTATCTTAATAATATTCTTTGCTTTTTACAATAACTCTGTCAGACTGCCACTGTTTTGTCTTAGAGGTGGTTATATTCTGTAAAATAATAATTTGAGATAATGACCAGTTAATGTTCGTGGGTCACTAATACAGGGCTATGTTTCATTATATATAGATATTGCAAACACTGAAGAAGATCACGTCGTAGAGCTGGTGTCGAGTTTAACTGTGTAGGATTATGTCGTAATACTGTAGATGTGGTATGTTTAACATTGTATAGGTAATGTTTCATGTCGTAAAGTTACTTTGTTTTCGCTGTAGATCGATGGTTTAATGTTGTTGAGGTGGTACATTTAACATTGCAGCCGTATGCTTTAATACTCCAGAAGTACCATTAGAGAAGTATGCTTTAATATTCCAACAGTGCCATTAGAGATGCACGCTTTATTATTGGAAGAGTACCATTAGAGATGCACGCTTTAATACTGCAAGAGTACCATTAGAGTTGCATACTTTAATATTACAGAGTACCATTAGAGATGCACGCTTTAATACTACAGGAGTACCATTAAAGATGTTTTACAAGTGCAACTTTAATATCGTATAAGAAGCCACCAGTTTAACACTGTATAGGCATGTTTTGGTGATGTTTAGATCGTTGTTTAACACTGTATAGATATGCTATAATCCTGTAGCTTGTCGTCGTGTTAAACATTGTCCAGGTAGACTCGGGGATCTGCCACCATTTTTAACAATTTATCAACAGAACAGGCAGTACTGTTGGAACTCTTTGAAACAACCATTTTAAGGGGATAATAAAATAAACATCTGGACACTGTCCAGAAATCCATGTTCCAATAATAGCCTCCCCCCCCCGGGGGGGCATCCTGTTTGTACGATTACCGGTGCCGCCTGGCGTTTGGTTTTAGCATCATTCCCTGATGATTTTAAAGTAAAGACACCAACGGATATTTTCCTATCCAGCAAACAAACGATTTTAGTTCCACTTATATTATTAGACTATAATAACTGATCAATATCTTCGTCTGTATGCCCTCAGACTATACAGATACTCTATGCCAAATATTATTAATAAGCAAATATAGACGGGTTCGTCCATCTGTAAGAGAGGATATCAGACTTAATGTACTGTCGGTGATCTGTTCCCAGTAAAAGTACTCACAGGGTAAGCGTTTACAGACATAAAATCTTACTGGGCTCCTTTATAATGCACTCAGCAATTTTATGCCGTCAGTTTGGCCAAAGCGTAAAACACACTTAAGGCAGCGTACTTATTGTTTTTGGTCGTAAGAGGTTCGTCTGTGTGGTGCGTCTTTTGTGTTTTGCGTGTGGTGCTCCCGGTGTTTGGGTTGAGCTCACTCGATGTGGCGGGCTGTGTGCCACGTGTCTGTGCTGTTTATGTCTGTGCGGGGTGTAATGTGTGTGTGTGTGTGTGTGCGTGTGTGCGTGTGTTTGTCATGTGTTCGTATTCTCTGTCTGTGTCATT
This sequence comes from Paralvinella palmiformis, assembly GCA_025642065.1. Taxonomy (NCBI): domain Eukaryota; kingdom Metazoa; phylum Annelida; class Polychaeta; order Terebellida; family Alvinellidae; genus Paralvinella; species Paralvinella palmiformis. Next base: position 133,897 of record JAODUP010000832.1, read on the forward strand.
TCACTGTGAAATAGTTTCTTCGTTATGTATCCACGTGTTATCAGTGCCGAACTAAAGAAAACGCTCGTACACTGACTGACTGACTGACTCACTCACTCATATGCAGATGGCGAAAGACATGATCTGTTTCTCATAGAAACCCCATGTCTTGTTGTTGTTGTTGTTGTTGTTGTTGTTGTTACCGAACAGATATAAATTCTCAGCCAAATGTATAATTGTTTTCTTCAAGTTAAAGATTTAAAAAAAACACGATGAATTTAAATTGATTTCTTCAGCTGAATACTTCACGTGTTTAATTGAATGTTTTATTGTGTTTACCTCAAACTGTACTCAACAAATGGTCTTTTTCTTAGATATTATTTAAATCATTCGATGACTTTTCCTTCTTATAATAACATCATCATTACTATTATTATTATTATTATTATTATTGGCGTTGGTGGTCGTCATGGCTTTTCAGGTGTTGTTGGAATGGTTTAAAATAGGTTAAAAGATAATAGGCTGAAATAAAAGAAAACAATAGCCTGGCCGCCAGGTTTGAACACACGGGCCATAGGTCTGTGGCCAAGCACGCTACCAGTTAGCTCATGGCGACGCCCTGTTGTTCGTGCTGCTGTTGTTCGTTATGTTGCTGTTGTTGTTGTGGTGTTTCAAGGTCCAAGAATTGTTGCCACAAATATACCTCACTAATAGTACACTGTACCATGTTTTATTTACTGTTAGCTTGGTTTACAGTTTTCTTATTGACACTCCCGTAGCTTTAGAAGAATCGGAGACGCGAATACAAAGACTGTTCTTAATTTTAATGGGTGTTATGACAGTAGACAGTGTCAGAATTATGGACTATGATCCGGTGCATTATCGTTAGCCCAGTCTTTAGAGCTGTGTACCGGAAACAACCACGGTGAGGATGATGATGCCCGTGACTGTCCGATGTTTTCCTAGATACTCGCTCCTCGAGGATGTATCCAAGGTGTGACTGATTTAGTCCATAGTCTGAACAAACCTGTCCTGGCTCTTGTCATGAGCTGGTCACAGTAAACTTAGTGAAAGGCATATCATGATAATTATCCTGAGATTATGATTATCTGACCCTGAGGCCGCAAGGTAGTCATTCCAGATGATGATGGAAAATTGATAATCAATTGAAAGAACTTACATTATTAGCATACAATTTTGATCTAATTTCTTGGCTCATTCCCCTCAGCTTGATTGCACCCCCCCCCCAAAAAAAACAAAAAAAAACTAACTTGCAGGTACAAATATGGCTTTGTGTTCTTAACTACCTGTTACGGTCAATATAAACTACGGACAGGTTTAAATATACCCTCGTATATCCTGTATTACAATGTGGTCTAACTGGTAGGGCAGCTTGCCATCGACATGTAGCACCTGGATTCAAACCCTAGGCCCAGCTGTGTCTGAAGGGTGTTTCATCTTTCACTTCGGTGTGCTCTTAAGAAATGTTCCATTGAATAAACCACATGAATTTAGTGAGCCATTCGGTTATGATGTGGCGGATTAGGTAACAGAAGATTCTAGGTTTGAACCCAGGAAATTTGTCATGGTCACTCGTTTGGTTTAAATGGTTGATTCAGCCATTAATTAATACCAATTTGGATAGGATTGGGTATAATGGATTGTGTGCACGATACGTACCGCGTGTAATTGACAAATAATTTTTATAAAGCAGTATAACAGTGTGCCAGATTGGTCAGGTCCTAGGACTTTTTAGAACAGCTCTACATGATCCATGTTGCAAATCGAGCCTATGGCCTTCTGAAAATCTTAGATTGACAGTGATATAGTAAAATTATTTAAAAAAAATAGTATCACCGTTTCAACACGGAAATTGATGGTTTAACAAAGTTAATCCGGTATTTGATAGTGTGATTTGTCACATTAATATGGCAGCAGGTGGTCGAACAGCAAAGTGGGGAGAACTCTGTGGACAGCAAATCGACAGGCTGTACGTTTGAATCCTGAGTCCCACCTGTATTGGTGGCATGTTTTCCCCGGGAAGACGCCGCTTGGACCATTCACTCACTCATTTACTCACTCACTCACTCACTCACTCACTCATACTCCAGCTGTCAGTCGGTTAGGACCTTCTTTTGAGTGGGACAGGCGGGGGGGGGGCGATCTGAACTCTCTTAATCTAATAATGTTTTTGGGCCCCACACTGGCTGGGTTACTCCGGACTCTGCATCCTCTTAGATAAAACCCTTGACGCGAATTTATAATAATTCTTCAACTTCATATATACACACATACACACACACACACATATCAAATCTTATTCACTGATAAATAGCGAGACCGATTTCTTAGATGTATTATTAAACAACTGTCGAGTAAGCCATTCTAGGGGGTTTTGCGTGAAGTAAAAATTGCAAACAAAGTAAATATTCCAAAGTAAAATTTACTAACAGTAAATACATACCAATTGATGAATACTTCAATCACAAGTCGGTAGTCTTCACGTGACAGTCGGCAAAGTGCGTTAGTCAACTGACAACAAAGGTCAGATAAAGTTATAAGAGTTCCTCAATTATTTTTCTTCTCCTCATAAATTAAGTATAATGATGAGGCACTTCACGTATCTACTAATGTTTAATGTTGTGTTATAATTATCACTTACGAATACACACGCACACACACTTTTATCCGCCGGGAATCCAGATCAATAACCTTTTTAGAGACTATTCTTTCATGGCACCAGTTTAGGTATGCGTATGTGTGTATGTGTGTGCTGCTAAGCTCACAGGAAGCTGGCAGTAGTGGCGTGCCGGTGTATGTAGTGGGATCCCGACTGGTGAATTGTGCCTGCTCGGCTACCTCGGGATCCGCGAGAAATGAATCCTGGCAGCAGGCAATGGAGAAAAGAACAGCCAGAAGGCCATTGTTGAAGTGTGATCTGTTCCGGAGTAACGTAAACCGGGATTCGTTCGTGGGGCAGTCAATCAGGTCCAGACCATCCGGTCAGGATAGCCTGGATCAGGTCTCTGACATTTCAGTTTTACAAGTTATTGTTCCCAATTCAGAAGTGCCGTGATTGGATGGGAGCCCTCCGTCTTCGCCGAGCGGTCAGTGATCAGAGGCCACAGTGGACGTTATTAGTGATGCTCTTGAGTGATCCTGATTGAAGTCTTCGAGTCTTGTTGTCAACACCGAAATGACTCAGACCTTGTAGACAAAGATGAGGCCCAGCTGACTAGGTGTACCTGTTGCTAACTACGCACGCACGCACCACACGCACACACACACACACACACAGAGACACACAAATTAACACACACAAATTAACACACACACACAAAAATACTATTATTCCTGCTATTGTTGGAGGTATTATAATTATTATTATAATATATATTATATGTACGGCAGTACAGTATTATGTTACCAACCTATATATATATATATATATATATATATATATATATATATATATTAGATTGTGTGACGATGGCAACAATTTCTAAAAAAGGCTCTAGATGAAAAATGTTGGTTCGGGCAATATAATTAAATGTGGTTTTTCGCTAATTCCATATTTTGGTAACTCTTGTCAGATTTTGGTCAGTTTTTCATGAGTTAGATGTTGAGTTTTCTAAGCCATAATTTTCCGTCCAATTAATTATGAATTCATAATTCGTTATTAGGAGAATATAACGTTTCTTTACAATATAAACATTTCATTATGTAAAGTGATGTGTATCTTTAAATGGGAGGACAGTTTGTAGACATGGAGACAGACATTCTGGTTGCGAGTGCTCCATTTGAGGGTCTGTCCAATCAGCTAGAAATGTGTACCAACTAAATGATAGGGTGTGTGTGTTGTATATATATATATATATATATATATATAGAGAGAGAGAGAGAGAGGGGGGACATCCAGTGGTTGTTCCATGGCGCCGTTGGTGCCGTGCTGTATTAATTAGACAGCTCCGTGGTAGAGTATTGTATTACAAACTGACAGCTTCTGGGTTCAAATTTACCAACTAGCTACTGATTTGTTGTGAGATTCCCATTTGTTATGTATATACTTCCTGTACTGTCGACAGTGGTAATGAGCTGTACAGTCAAGCTAATAAATCAACAATAAAGGAGTGTACTGTTGGTGGCCATAATTGTAATATGATATCCTTGGAGGAATATCACCTGATGAGATTTGGGGTTGAGATTCCTCAGGACCTGGCTGTCGCCTATTGGGCACAGCCATACATGCAATGATTCAAGCATTTTAACCGGATTATTTATAGACAGGAGATTTTATGACAGAAGACCAGCTTTATGATTTAAGGATCCATTTTTGATTAGATAAATCGAGAACCACGCCAGTTATAGCCAAGCGATGAAGTTGCTTTGCCTAACTGTACAATAATAATTTAGATTTAATAAGTAGCTTTGCTAATAGGATCATTTCAGTTAAGTTATATATCGAGATCCTGCTGATTCTTGACTGATTTTTCTCCAGTTCTTCTTTGATCATCGCTAATGAATATGTGGTTGTTGTATAGCTCATCTGTACAACTAACATTTAGTCGTCTCTTGAAACATTTTAAATCTCTTCTAAAAACACACCTATTTAAGGTCGCTTTCACAGATAAATAATTATTATCTTTTAAATCATTACAGGGTTTTTGCAGACATATTATTTGGGGTATTATTATATTACATATTATTTGTACAGCGCCTTTGAATGGCTCCTGCTAGTAAGGGCGCTTTATTAAATATACAGTATTAATATTATTTAGTTAGCGGAGTATGATGTTTGGTTCCATCCAGCGTCATTATCGTTATTGTGTAGCTCTGTGGTTATGGTTAGTGGTAATTATACTTCAGAGGGAGCATCTTCGGGATCTGACCTAGTTAACGCTATCAGCTTATCCAGAAGTGGGAGGGGGGGGGGTTCACAGAGGGAATTAGATTGTGACAATTTGTCAACACCAGATTCTGGCTAACTATTACTTATATTGTGGTAACTAGAACGCCGTGTGTTTGTTATTCTGTAAGTGATAGATATCCTGTGGGCATAGTTATAAATTAGAAACGATGTAAATATTGTTATTTTGTATACGCCGTAGGCTGAATGGCCGCAACGAATTTCAATGGTAATGAGGCGAAGCATTATATTTTAGGCCTTATGCGATATCTTGACATAAGATTTATGATCTGCATATCGGGGGAAGTCACTGTTCAGTACCTTTAATTGGTCTTACAGGTGTATGTTCAGCCATTGAGATCTTGGCCATCAGCGCTAATACTTTACTCGTCATCGGGAATGTATTGCTTTTAAATCTTCGACTGGTTTATATTCCTTGCTTTTTATATGTGACTAATTGAAAATCGACGTAAAATTAGATTTTTAATTTGTTGATCTTTCTAAATATATGTTTATGGACAATATGTACAATATATAATAATATGGAAGCGATGTAACATAATAATTTGAATGCATCATATTGTTTATACGGATGGGGCCCAATTGTTAACCTGATTGGCGAGAGGCCATTAGTACTTCGGTTCATATCGTGGCCTAGCTTTGTCCGAGGGGTGTTTCATCTATCACTTCGCTTTATTGAATACATGCGGTCCTAATGTCTGCTGGAAAATGAAGCATTTCGCTGCCGATATGACACAAGAACTCTGTACCACGGTGAACTACAGGGTTAACCTTAAGAAGTACATACCGTTTGAAATAGTAAAATCGTTAACTGGTTTGTGAATGATTCTAATCATCGGGCAACACTTCTTGTGTACCGGCGAGAGAAGCCTCGCTGATTGGACCAATTATATTTGCCAGCGCCCGCTCGGGTGTAAAATTTGCTTTATTTAAAGTCGTTAATGAACGCCAGCCAAGGGGCAGCACTAAATGCCATACACACAATTGAGAGCGGCGCTTAATGAAAACTTCCACACAATAGACGTTCTCTGTGGCGCATGCGCATTGAGTGTTCCCGATATCGTATGCGGTTTGCCGGTCACCGATGTCGTGTACGCGGTGAAGTAGCATGGAACAACAGGTGTATTCGTTTGTTAATTCGCGATTTTGGTGAATTGACGAAACCAAATCTATTTACACTTTTATAGAACAACCATTGTGTTAAATATAACATTGTATCGCTATTTTTTGTTAACAGATAGGATCAGTTGTGGATGAAAGTCAGCTAGCGGGCAATAACCATCGTACTGCAAGTCAGATGTTATGACAATAAACTCTTAATATGCGATAACGAATAATATGACATTAAACATCAGGAAAATAGGATTGTTACAAAATAATTTTCTTGTTACAAGCCGACACTGTACGAAACCAAAACAACACTAAATAAATCTGCATTTACTGGCAAAATATAACATAAAAATATAACATAAAAAAGTCACCACTTTCGGGAACTGTACTAACCTAGTTATTCGCATGTGAAACAGTTTGTGATTTTCGTGATTGGTTAAAAGACCTTTTTATCAGCGGGTTCAACTCAACAAGTAGCGTACAAATGCCAGAACCTGTAGGGAGCCCACGCGACTCCCACGCGGATTTTTAATAGATTGCACCGTCGTCATAGAAATCGTCCACTTGTGTTTAAGACAACTCCTGTGCAGGATCCCCACCACATCTTGATATCAAGCCATTGTTGACACTGACAGCTAGATTAGGTGTGTTAATTAGTTCCATCTGGAAGTTTATTCTACTCTGATGTACTACGGCACGAGTACAGATTGTCTCTGACCATTGTGACTAGTTTCAGACTGGATTAACCATTGGGATGGGAATGAGCCATGCACGTATTCCTATACCTGTTGTTATTTGTGTGAGATGTCTGCTTAATGACTCGCCCATTCGACCATTTGTCCAAGGTGTGACTAACGCCGACCCCAGACAAATTAAACTCACCCACTCACCCACCCATTCAACCACTCATTCACTCACTCACTCACTCACTCACCTACTCATTCATTCACACACATAGACAACACGACAGTTACCAGCTTACTTAATTACTGGAAATACCAATAAACACACACACACACACACACACACACACACACACGAATATTATCACAATAGCATACCTAAATCATTTGTTTGGGAATATACAAGAGAATATTATGGCCAAACGTGATTTACTTCACACATAACAGACCCCCCCCTCTGTGTGTGTGTGTGTGTTAATTATATCCTTTGTCCATCAGACTCTATATTTATAACCATATTTATACGTCAAGGTTATTGCTGATGCGTCTGTGTTGTATCCGCGGAAATGTTTCTGGTTTGTTGTTGGGTTTGTGTTGTGTTTTTTTTGGTCTCCCCGTAAACTAACTCTTGGGTGGTAACGTTGTAGTGGAGAACAACAGACCATCGACGATCTCTATACCTCGGTGAATAAACTTCGAACAGCTCCTCTCAACACTCAACCCGGCACATCCTTCCTCTGTTTCCCGTTTCTTTCTGTGGCATTCTTCGGGCCATGACATACAGCGATGACTCGGTATAAACAGTTGCCACTAAGCCGCCGGTCGTATATGGGGTACCGCTCGCCACCTGACGTCGGCTTATCCATGACCAGGCTGTGGTCGGTGGTTTGGGTTTGTTTTGTTGTTCGGGGAAAATCCCCAGGCTGTCGCTTAATCAGCACAGCCTCTATGTTGGAGTGGTTGAGAAATCTCCTCCCCCACCACTCACAGGGGAGCAGTACGGAAAGATGGAGCCGAAATACCCTGAGGGTGGTCACTGCCAGAGTGTTTTACGTCCTCAGGGGGTCTTTAACGTCCCCCTTTATTTTTAATAATTCAGTGGAGACGGCAGCGCCATTTAACGTGGTCAGCCACCCACGATGTAGTGAGTGAGCCGAGAAATTAATCCCTGGAAAAGTTTCGACCTCTTACGGGGTTCGAACCTGCGACCGTTGGCACCAAGTGCCGGGTGCTTAACCGCTAGGCCACCGGAGCTCACTATAGGTGGTTTGGGTTTGTTTGAGTTGTGGTTTTATATCGAGTTTTAGTAGGTCAGCTGGTGAAGGTTGTGGCCACTTAGAAGACGGTTCTTCGTGCCGTAAACAGGTGACAGCGTTTGCTGATCGGGAAATTTATTTTAAAATAAAGATTTGTTGTGTGTTAGTATAATACTGGTGTCTCAACTATGGGAGTTTATGGAGGTTGTTTCCTATATATTTGTTGGTTTCCTTTGTAATTTGTCCTTGATTATTTGTGTTTTTTTCCCGATTGTTTGGTTCTGTGTACTAATATTTGACGTAAGAAAATGGTCTGGTGGGCTATGTGTATGTGAGAGATGTTTTGTAAATAACTAATTTAATGCCAATAACAGTATTGTATTGGTTTTATAATCGCACAAGCATTCGAAAGCAGTTAGACAAATATATAAACACACACACACACACACACACACACACCTATATATATATATATATATATATATATATATATATATATACTTCCTCCCCTTCGACACGTCCCTCTCTGTGTTGTGTGTTTTGTGAATTCTCCATTGTGTTACTGCGGTGTCATTTTTTATTTATTTATAACCTGAGTTAATATCACATGACATACACTTCACAAACAATCATCCTAAACAACAAAGTCTCCTTCTTGTTATCAACTTGATGCTGAACAATCCTGACTCGGTTAACTATCTAGTCTCTAGCCTAATCACGTGATACATATCTGGACCTAACCGACCGTAATACTATCATCAGGATCTAAGCGTTACGGTAGTCCTCGTTTATGGGGATTAATTACTTGATTGTGAACTAATTCCGACAAACCAATTAGAAAACATAGTACATACAATGACGTCACAGCGGTTATTCGGTTTTCTAGAATTAAACGAGACAAAATTCAACGCGGATTTATATTAATAAATCAACGTTCTCATATTGTTCAGATCTGACAGTTGGTTGTCAATTACCGTCAACTCTGATTAACTGGCTGCCAGTTAATATAAACTGTGATTTACGGGGAGTTAAATGACATTTTGATAAACTTAGAGACAAATTTGTCGTCCAAATATTACAACTCAGTCGGTCAGTTTAGAACTTCAGGTCGGAGTTACTGTAAAACCATTTATGTTCGCGTCCTTTAATGTTCGCCGCCATTTTGCGATTTAGATCATATTTTTTAAACTTTTGATTTCACACTATTTGACAAAATCGTAATGCATTTATATGTGAAAAAGAACTACGATTCCACCAAGGATTTGGTTTAGATCGACATTCAAAAATAGTTTTTGAAGACAATTTATTTGTAACGTAGTTTTGCATAAATAATTGTCTCATATCATTTATAAATATAAAATGATTATATTGATAGTACTAACTTACATTTTAATAATATGCCATCAAAAGAGTTGTTCCAAAGACAGGACGCATTAAGACACCCTCGCCCCCCTCAATATCAGGTATGTTAAACTTAGACATATCACGTGACAATTATATTGGCTTAAAATCCACCTTTAACAGGGGAATTTTAGACGAGATTTGTTATTTTCAAGAGTCGGTGCTCTTGGTGTATGTGCGTAAATTAAAAATCAAAACAAAATATTTTTTTTAAACTAGGAATATTTCATTGTTAGTTTTTAGCGTAACCACCTTTTAGATTAAGACAATGGAACGGCCTTTTTTGTCCCTGTCTTTACCGCTGATTGATAAATTCTCTTATCAGATAACAGGAAGGAGGAAGGAAAATTAGTGGAGGCTGTGGGTGGTATTAGACGTAGTACGATGATGCCGTGTTTGTATTATTTCAGTCGGATTTGCATGATCATGTATTAACATCGATGTTATGGTATGATGGCAGCCTTTATCTGGTGTGTTGTGATGTGGTATGGCGTCGTATTAAAGTTGATGGTGTGTGGTGTTGTCGTTGGTCTAACACACGTGATTGAGTTGGCAATAAGGTTTGTCCGTTGTGATGTCATTATGTTTCTAATTTGGCATTTATGAGTGTTGATTCTAGGATGCGTTTTTCCGGGATTCCCGCGAAATTTAGATGAGGGACGCACAAAATAAAGGAACTGCGCCCAACGTGCCATCAGCCGGAATTTAGCACCAAATCCGCGTCCGTTGTATGATCCACCCACTAAATACTTAGTTTTGTAGGGCGTTGTTACGTGCTGTTTGATTGGCCGAGACATTGAAAATACATGAATTTTGACCAATGAAGGAGCGTTTTCTAAGTTTTCGCAAGTATCGTAATGAAAGCCACCAACAATCATGCCAACAAGAAACGTAGAAAATGCATGACATTTGGCCAATGACGGCGTGTCTTTTAAGTTTTCACTAGTATCGTCATGACAACCGCCAACAATCATGGCGAAACGAATGGCTTCTTGGGGGCCTACTTCATCAACAGGCAGGGATCCCGGGGGTTACTTCATAACAATTCTAGAATCAACACTGAATGTTTATAGAATTATTTCATGATTGATGTGGTTTAACCTCTTAGTTGATATTACATTAATTAGGGTTGATGTGAGTAGTTTTTGAGGTTGATGATATGGTTATATTCAGGCTTGTAGACGTGTATGATGAGGTGTTGATAGTTGTGGTTGGTGGTATCGAGATCAATAATGTATCAAAGTTGATGGAATGATTTTAATTATTATTAATATGTTTACTTCTCCTAATTTATAATTATGTTCTAAAGGAATTATGACCTATTATTATTATTATTATTATTATTATTGTTATTATTTTGGAAACCTCAATATAAATTGTTTTAATAGATTTAATTATAATAAAAAACGATACGGTACTAAATGGGAGGTAGGGTCATCTATTTTATCATTATGTTTTCCTATATGGTTTGTCAGTAATAGTTCTAAGAGTTGACGTTATGATGTATCAGGTTATATAGTTTAGCACAGAAGGGAATAAATGATAACAGTATTACTATTATTAACGCTAGTAGCTGTACTAGAAGATAAATAATAATAATAATAATAATACATTATTTCCTACCTAAATCTAAATTAATATTTTGTATGATGAAGTAAACATTCGACAACCAACCTCAATGGTATAATGTTCCAGTTTTGTGAAATGACCAAGTAGTCCGTTTGAGTACTGTAACAAGCTCAATAGTCTGTTGCTATGCTGTGACAAAGCCAGTATTCTGTTGTTGTACTGTAACAAGCTCAATAGTCTGTTGCTATGTTGTATCAAAGCCAGTAGTCTGTTGTTGTACTGTAACAAGCTCAATAGTTGGTTGCTGTGTTGTGACAAGCCCAGTGGTATGTTGGTGTATCGTGACAAGCTGAGTAGTCTATTGCTGTACTGTGACGAGCTCAGAAGTTTGTTACTGTGTTGTGACAAAGGAAAGTGGTCTTTTGTTGTATTGTGATGAGCTCAATAGTCTGTTACTGTGTTGTGACAAGCCCACTAGTCTGTTGCTGTACGGTGACAAGTTCAATGGTCAGTTGCTGTGTTTTGACAAGCCAAATGATCTGTCGCTGTGTTATGACAAGGCCAGTAGTCTGTTGCTCTACTGTGACAGTCTCAGTAGTCTGTTATGGTTTTGTGACATTATCCCAGTGATCTGTTGCTGTATTATGTCAAGCCCAGTAGTTAGTCTGTTGTATTGCTGTGACAAGCTCAATAATTTGTTGCTGCACTGTGACAAGCTCAGTGGTCCCTCTGTTCCCCTTGCTGTGATGAGTCCTGTGACAATCTGTCAAGTCAATGATCTGTTGTTGTAGTGTGAAATCCCCTGTAAGTGTCTTGCTAGTTTGTGTGAAATCCAATGTTTATTGGCTATTCTGAGACTGTTGATGTCCTGTGACAAGCTCAGTCACTCAGTGGCCAGTTGTTGTATTGTGACAAGCTCAGTCGCCAATTCCTTTATCGTGACAAGCTCCATGGTCTGTTGCTATTCTGTGACAAGCTGAGTGATCAGTTCCTCTACTGTGACAAGCTCAGTGGTCTGTTGCTGTGCTGTGCAATGGCGCTATAATAGTGTTTATTCTGCTTCTCATTTCATTGAAGTGTTCCTAATATAATCCTTTCTGCTGCACATATAAGAAATCAACACCTTTTAAGCATATATATATATATATATATATATATATATATATATATATATATATAATGCATTTACTGGTGAGCAAATGTTCATTCACATTTGATATACTTGTCAAATGTAATTTGATTTAGAAAATATCCTTGATGTGTTTTTTCCCTTTTAGACAAACCGTTCATGATTTTAACTACATGTAAGTATTAAACTACAACATAGTTGTCTTTTCTGTTTCGTGTGAGTTGAGACACGTTCATCTCCCTGATAGAGTAGCATTTCCAGAGTTCATTTTACGGGCGAAACACGTCCATCTTGCCTTATTGCAGTGCAGTGTTCACTCCAGAAGTCAGATCAACGACAGGATGATACTTGTAGAGCGTGTCCCTGCCGTGCGCGAGATGACAGTTCTTACAGAGATGCTTTCCACAGAAGCAGCAGTACGAGACCAGCGTCTCGTGGTGCGGCTGGTCGCGTGGACAGAAGCCGCATCTGGTCGCACGTGTCTCCAGGTCGTGGAGCTTCCTTCGGAAGGTCCTCTTCTCCCGTCTGTTCATCACGGTGCGGTAGATAATCGGCTTCTCCTCGATGATAACCGGCGTCACGGTGTCGCGCTGTTTATTGAAGTCGACGCACCGTGTCAGGGAATCGTTGAGAAGGATCTCCGAGTTGTCACGCTGATAGTAGCCAGCCTGACCTTGACCTGACCCGTTTACCTTTGGCCCGTCTCGGGATTCCTGACGTACGCTGACGCTGTGGCCGTCGTAGCGGATTCTCAGGGCCCTGTGCGGTTCGGGCTTCCTGGCACATTGCTGCCTGCAGGACGGACAGAACAGACACGGATGCGACTGCGGGTAACCTTTCCGCGACTTCCTCACTAACGGACACCAACAGAGCTGACAGTATAGTTTGCCGGCTGCCACCAGTGAGTGGTGTGGTGATCGAGGACACGTTAGACAACGATCCATCTTCTTCCTTTCGTTAGTGACCCAGTTGTCTCTAGTCTGTGCCAATTGTCTGTTCCAATTCTCTCGGTTACTGGTTGCTAAGTCAGATATCCATTACTGTGGCCCATTAGAGAGCTCAGATTATCCTATTTGTCCGCTTTCCATTAGCTCAGTGGAATCCATTACGAGGCAGGACTGTAGGCACGGCTGTGTGCTAGTCCGTCTACGTGTCTGTGTCATACGTCGAAGGGTTAGCTGTAAACATCAACGTGACACAGGTTATTGACACTGATCATACAGAGAGACAGAGAGAGAGAGAGATAGAAAGGTAGTCAGACAGGTACCAACGTACATACGTACGCGCGTACGCACACACGCACGTTCAAATACACAATGACACACACGTACAAACAAACAAACACACACACACACACACCTTCATCTCTGTCGACCTTACTCACATACCTTTAAACAATCCTGTTTCCTAATTTGATACTGCAGTACAAATCACTAAAAGCCTCGCCTATGCTTTTATGTTACCAATGTGCTTAATACCAATCGGTACCACGGTGACTTATCATACACAATAATACACACTACCTGGATTGTATATATATATATATATATATATATATATATATATATATATATTCCCGTGATAAGATCTTCACACGGTATGTCTTTTACCTATCTGGACCACTCCAGATCAATAATATGGCCATCAGCGACATATTTTAATGTCATTTATTTTAATTAGTCCATAGTATTGTGTCACTGAGTACCCTTTATAATGTCCTGAGGCAATTGACACGTGTTAGTGTTGTTGTGCTTTAGCGTCTTTCCCGTTGCTGTGTATGTAGCAGTACCACAATTTACTGTTATATTGATGTTATTTTACTCAGCCGCTGTTTGTTGCCATATATATATATATATATATATATATGTGTGTGTGTGTGTGTGTGTGTCATACACACACACACACACACACACACACCTGTTTAATAATTGGCTAATTAAGGAACTAAGTGTTATGGTTACTGTGTAAACATTGCTCAGACAATAATGATGGCTGAGCTATGACAGTAACTCTTTTAACAAACATATCTATTGTGTGATGGATTTACGGCGATTGCGGAGGAAATCTTAGCTGGTGTGAGAGTGAGTGAATGAGTGAGTGAGTGAGTGACACCAGCCAGCTAGTCAACAAACATTAGTGAGTTAGTAAGCAGATTATCCAGTGAGTTAGTCAGTCCTGCTCTGTCCACCAAATTGTTCAAGTTTTATTCAGTATGTTAGTAATTTTGTATATCAAATAAAGGATTCTTATGTTTTATTTACACCTTTAAATGTGGGTGAAGGGGGGGGGGGGTCAGGTTTGAAGGTAAGCTGATAAGTATACTGATATTTGATAGTATGTACACACACATAGGACATTTTCTCACCATGAAAAATTACAGCTCTGCTTCAGTTCACCTGAGATAGGTTTAGAAATTCATTAATGATTTATGATTCTCTGTGCCAGTGCTCTAGACGCGCGCGCGCGCACGCACACCTGCTGACTATGTTTTCAATTCTGCACATTTTAAGAAAACCGTTAGTCTAGAACTGTATATTCTATTCACTATTTCCTTCTTTATAGGGACGCCGTTTAAGTGATAGAACTGGAACACAGGCATTTAAATAACTTTAGCAGAAACAATACTCTATTAAAGTATTATATGTACTCCTGACTCAGGAATAGAAATACTGTTTGGCATTTCCAGTTGTGTCATTTGATCCAGTTCGCTTGGTTGGTTTGTTTTATATATCAACTTTAGTTGTATATATAATTTACTTTAGTGTTATGTGGGAATAGAACTATCTTTCCAAAGTCCATTTATGCCCAGTCTGTACTATGAGTATAACATTCAAGAATAGTTTTAGTCTGCTTGTCAGTAATAAGTCTAACACCGGTGTTAATGTTATTAACACTAACATATTGGTTCTCTGTGACAAATTCTCTGTGCCATTGCCTTATTCCACACTGCTAAGAAACACACACAAACGCGCACGTCACCTCAGCATGAAACGCTATAGCTCTGATTTCAGTAACACAATAAAAGGTTTAGAGATTGTATTCATGATTTGTGCTTCTCTGTGCCACTGCTTTCTCGCGCGCGGGCGCGCACGCACACACACATACACACACACACACACACACACACACACCTATCTAATATTGACATTCTTTGTGGAGATCTAATTTTATAGTAAATTATTTATTTGGAACAAACCTGTGTTTTCGTTATGTTAAAATCATTGTGGGACAGTTGTGCTACTTTTTGCCGTCCTGACGTGTACATCACAGTTTTAGGAGCTCCACATATCTACTATAGTCTTCATGAGGAACAATTATATCCTTCGCTTTCTCCAGTACCATTCTTAATATTAGTATTAATTCAAGTTTCAAGATGAATTATCAAACAACAGTGCCTGCATTTTCATGTTACCAAAGCAAAGCGGCAGCAATCCGAAACTGCTTGAATTTTGAAAAACCCGAAGTAAAGTTAATTAGCTGGATGATGGAAAACAATTCAGGGCGCCTCCTTGGCCTAACTGGTAGCGCGTTGGATCACAGATCACTACCACCCGTGTTCGAATCTCGGCGTGGGCATATCTGAAGGGTGTTTCATCTTTGACTTCACTTCATTACCTTTGGAGGTCGCTCGCCCCATTTAGCCTGCCATCACGGTGCACAAAAGTGACCGTGAAAGATCAAGTCGGTCATCATTACCGATGGAAAATAATTCTGCAGACCAGCTTAGAGAAGCTGGTTTTGAAACGTTTTAGAGCTTAAGTCCGAGTAATAATGAATTAATCTGAAACACTGAGGGTTGAATTAACCAGGTTCTTCCTTGTAACTGTGGGTTTGACTTTTATAATTAACTTGGTGTGTGCTCCTCCATATTTTGTGGCAGATAACTACAGAGAAGGGACATAAGATTTCTGTATTGTTAAGCCAGATCGAACGGTCATTCAGACAGTTAGAAATGATCCACTTTGTCAACATGCATGTTATGAGAGACTATATAAACTTTGTCCCTTTGTTGTTAAGCCTCACTGACTGACTGACTGACCGACCGACCGACCGACCGACCCTACTCACTCACTTCACTAACTCGCCAACCAGCTATTGTGATTACCCGATAATATTATCTTGTCTATTATGATTTCGATTTAAATTAAATTAATATTTGGCTTTTTTGTTGACAGTTTCCTCGAAAAACCTATCAAGCCATACGTTTACCATATGTTTGCCATCACAAAATGGTGTTTACTTATGGAACATGATTTTCTTCAACACTTTGGGATTTTAGATGCTAGAAACTTTGTGAATCTAAACTTATAATTGTATTTGTCTTACAGGTAGAATTTGATATGAAAGAGTAATTACTGACTTAAAAATAAATAAATTGCGCATTGGAATGCTATCTAAAAAATTATCACAAAATAATGTCTATTTTTATCAGTTTACCATGACGACCACTAATAGCTGTGGACTCATCACGGTAAACAGCTGTCTTTTGATGTAGACAATTAGCGCGATTTCACTCACCTGCTGGCCGCCAAAAAGATCTCCATTTACTCAGTCCTGTTACATATTGTCAATATAGACTCCAATTTTAATGTCAACAGAACCCCCTGGACTTTGTTCGTCTGCATCATGTTCTCTGGATTAAGGATTTCGTTGTCGACGTCCTTCAACCTGTTCCGGGTTTTTTTTTCTTCCGCGCGTGTATTAATGCGTTTAATGTTGGTGATGTCGTTTTAGGCGAGTTGTCTTCGTGTAAATGATTGCTTATATCACGGTTGTCATCCGACGTGTCCTTGGAGGGGTCCTCCCGAAACGTGATGATATCAATACGATGTCGTGTTTGTAGGTCCCCGTGCTAAGAGCCTCCGTTGAGACGATTTTTTCACACATTCGTCGTCGTTGTTGTTGTTGTTGTTGTTGTTGAGTGGTAGCTCGTTAAAATCACGTGACCAAGATATCGATGACTGTTGTAATCCCACCCCTCCACACGCGCACACACACAAACACGCACACACACACAACACTCCTGGTACACGGATAAATCAATAGGAGTGGATCGCGAACTTTATGCCAACGAAACTAGTCGCCATCCAGAGAGTGATACCGGGTATCAAGGTTCGTGTTTGGTTTAACCGACTGTGCAGCTGTCATTATCCGGTAATATTGATCAACGTCGGAGATCTCTACCCGATGGCCAGTCGAGTGCACTCAGTTTTGATGATGTATTTAGGGTTCAAAGGGCTCGGGATAGAGCCACGCGAGTAGTGGTCCAAATCGATGACGGTAGTGCTGCCGGGAGACTACTCCCTCACTGATGGATTGCCTTAAGTAATCTGTCCGATTATCAGCCCGATCCGGTTGTGATGGCATTTTGATAACAATGTAAATGATGGAGAATAATGCACTTGATTAACGCGATACCTTTGATATGACATGACCATCTTCACACCAACTGGAAGAGGAATTTGAGTAGCAAACTTTTTTAAGTAATGCTGAGGCAGATTGGCTAAATTATTTCACTCATTAATACTATCCAGCTTTTTCAGTGGGGAATAGAATAGACGACACCTTACAAAAAGTAGGCAGGAGCTCACCTGTGGTGGCCTGTAAAAACTCCGCCACGCCATTGCCGCGGCGTTGGTGAAGGGAGATATGGAGGCGATGAGAGGGGGGGGGGGTATTGCGAAGAGCTGGCTGTGGGGTAGTGGTAGTCATCCTGACACTATAGTGGCCCTTATTCAATGGAAGGGGATAGTGTGTTGGACCACAGATCACTACCATCCGTGTTCGAATCTCAGGGTGGGCATATCTGAAGGTTGTTTCATCTTTGACTTCACTTCATTACCTTTGGAGGTCGCTCGCCCCATTTAGACTGCCATCACGGTGCACAAAAGTGACCGTGAAAGATCAATCGGTCATTCATTCATCACCTTTGGAGATCGCTCGGCCCATTTAGGCTACCATGTGCACAAAAGTGGCCGTAAACCACCAATAATCACCATAATCATCACCGTTGGAAGGGGAGGGGGTGTATTAGAGCGCTCCCCTGAAAAACTTGGGAAAATGGGATATAAGGTGCATTCTAGACCACTATTTCGCCAAAACCAAAGTAGTTGACCGATTTTCTGTGGATAAAATAGGCGACGAGTGACTGTAAAATAGACGACGTATAGCGTCGGACATCGGCTGTTACTGGGAAAGCTGATTACCTAATGTCACGTGGTTACCAGGAAAAAATTTATATTACCTGTCAAGTGAAATATGAACACTTCGGGAATAATGTCAAAAGTATATCGCCAGCAGAGGAGTAATATTTGTTATGTTAGGGATGAGGTATTATATTTTCTAAAGAAGCAATTTCACAAATATTTATTAAATAACTGAACTTGTAACTTTAACGCAGGGTTCCCACGCATACTGGAAAACCTGGAAAATAACAAATTCATTTTCCAGATCCTGGAAATGTCCTCGAATTTTGCAAAATTAAGAAATCTTCTGGAAAAAATATTGCCCGTGAAAAGAATCCACTTAGAACTAAAAAACCTGTGAATAAATATTCCTGTAGAAGAGAACCCTGATTGTACAAAACAAAAATGGTGCCGCTACATAGTCTTGATATCCCATGTTAGTTAAAATTTAAATAAAAATGGGTGGACCAGACAACTAGAAGGGCTGAATAATATAAATGCCAATAATCGATCATACGTTGAATAAATATGACGTACTTTTTCGTACATATCTTGATATGTTACCTTTAAATATTGTATACTTTGTCCTGGAAAATGGCAATTTTGGTGCTTAGAAAAGTCCCATAAATGTCCTTGAAAATAATATTTCCTTGGCTGTGGGATGTGGGAGCCGTGTGATGTGCAAAAAAGTTTTAAAATATTTTGTGATTAAAAAATCGGTTGTTTCTTTGCACATTCTAGACGGTTTTACTTTATTTGTACTGAAGTAATTATTCTTGTTTGAAAGAAAATATATATACTTCATTCTTTTTATTTATGCTTCGTGTGTAGGTAGATAATACTGTGTGTCGTGTAAAAAAAAACCTGTGATTGAATTGTATGTCATGAATTAATCTAACTACTAATTTATTTTACAATTTTACTCTAGCACAGGTTCATGTAAAAAGGTATGAAAGATCAATGAAAGCTGCGATTTTATTTTTCAATGAGACCGTCGATTTCAAATGTGTGGTATACCGAAACACGGTCCTAGATGTTTAAAGCATGCTGTACCCGCTGTATGGATCAGGAAACAAGTTCAGATTATGTAAGGTTCAAGCCTCTAGTTTATTCTATCTCCTTTTTTCCAGGATGTGATGGAGTTGCTGGAGAAGCGTGTGAAGTCTCGTTTCTCCCACCGGCAGCTCCACCTGTTGGCTAATCCAAGCTTCAGCGATTACATCAACTTGTTCCTGTCGTATCTCCGTCTACCGGATCACTTCAGTGGCTCCAAAACATTTGTTAAAAAGTGGAATACCAAAGTTGATGTAAGTTTTAGCTTCTAATTAGGGATCACTACTACCCGAGTCAATTCAATTCAATTAATTTATTTCAACATTCATAATACATAATTTTAATGAAATCAAACACAGTCAGAATGTTGAAAAGGAGGATGCTTGAAGCATTGCCTATATAATGCATCGCCCCTGTACAGTGGGTACAAATCTCGATATGGGCATACCTGAAGGCTGTTTCATCTTTAATTTCGCTTCATTACCTTTGGAGGTCGCTCGGTTCATTTAGCCTACAGTGTGCACAAAAGTGGCCGTAAAACACCCATCATCATCACTAAAGCAAATTGGCTGTGTATTTGTTTGAGCGATGTCAACGTTATGACTAATTATAAATATGATGTGTCCATTATGATTATCGGTGTCCGTAATAACAGAAGTCATAATGTTCACCTTTTGATATTCTGTCATAGAGTTTGAAGTCGGAGCCAGCCATTGTGGATATTCTCAAGAGACAGTATGCACTGAATAAGGATGTTCGTCAAATACAGACACTGATGGTAAGTAGTATGGCTTGTTGGTTACCACAGATGTGGCAACGTGTTTAGCTTATTTGTTTACAAATGGTTTGATATCACTGAACATACAATAAGAAAGGTTCTTTTTAAATTAAAAGTGCCTGTATTCATATAAGCTAGCTCTCACCCTCTCTCCTTCAGTCAGACAGATAGTCCCCCTGATTCTCTGAATATATCGTTTTAGTATCATTAGACAGCGTATCCATTTTAAGATTCTGTTAATAACTTATAAATCTATTAATGATATGGCGCCAGAATACCTGTGTGAACTGGTTTCCATTAGAAAGTCATCCTGAAAACTCAGGTCATCCAGTCAGATACTATTGCAGGTGCCAGTGTCTCGGCTCAAGTCATATGGTGATTGTGCATTTAGTGTTGCAGCCCCCACTTTGTGGAATAAGTTGCCGGCAAATATTAGAAATTCATCGTCTCTTGGAAATTTTAAGTCTCTTCTAAAAACACACCTATTTAAGGTCGCTTTCACAGATAAATAATTATTATCTTTTAAATCATTACAGGGTTTTTACAGACATTATTTGGGGTATTATTATATTACATATTATTTGTACAGCGCCTTTGAATGGCTCCTGCTAGTAAGGGTGCTTTATTAAATATACATTATTATTATTATTAAATATAGATATCAAACAGAGTTCTCATGTTTTATTTATACTTTAATATGTTTATTTTGGAGATAAGTATATTATCATCTGGTAGGATGTATATGCACATGCGTGCATGCATTCACACACACACACACACACACACACACACAGAGAGAGAAAGAGAGCTTTTCTTCTGTGTAAATTTATATTACAAATAAGAAACAGTACATTCCAGTCTGAGTGGTAGTTCTAGTAAAGAATGTTAGTCTCTACCTTTTCCCTCCCCCCTCCCTCTCTCTGTGTGTATGTGTGTGTGTGTGTTACTATGCCAGTTTTCTTAGCATCGATCTGTTGTTATCAGTAATATTTCACCGAGTTGAAAGAAATATTAAAGGCTAAGTTTTTGTTCATCAACTTGCCAGTACTCCTATGCCACCTTATTTAGGAGGGCACTGTAGTGCAAATGTCTGAGTCTCAGTTTGAATTGAAATGAAGTTATCTGTGTTTGTAGCCTGTTTATCTGGGATGTTACTTGTCTGATCACATATCTCAGGTATAAGTGGTACTGAAGCTAATTAAACCACTCACTCACTGAATACGTTAATTTGATAGATTATTAAATTAATTTTATAGTAATAATATTAATAATAATAATGGCTTGGAGACAGTTGTTTAATATTGTGACTTGCCACTGCAACGAGTAAGACAAAGATAGTCAAAAAAATTAATTCCTTTGCCTAGATTTAATTTTTAATAACATGATTTATTGATTAATTTTGCATTATACCTGGACTATGAGTTTGCCTGACCCCTGTACTTGTTGCACCACTGAGCTCGATTCCTTTCGAGGATATTGGTGCTATAGTAATTTGTATTGATTATTATTATTAAGCGAGGTTGTCACAATATAGTACCTGTAGTGTATATCTAATTTTCATGTTCCAGTTTTCTGCATGAAACATTAGAAAAATATCAGCTACTGTTAGGTGAACTATTATCATTTATTAGTTCAGTTTACATATAAAATGATATATATATATATATATATATATATATATATTATATATATATATATATATATTTTTGACATATATAAATCACTGTAGATATTACTTAAATTTATATTTTATAAACTTATGTCATATATTATGTTATATTTACAACACAGATGCTGCCTGTGTGTAGAGTAACTGCAGAACGTCCATATCTGGAAGCGAAAGACTTTGTAGATTCTTACAGGATTCACCATGTTGACTCCAAGTCCAATATGCTGCATGGTAAACATTGGTTTATAGTCGTATATGTTTATTGGAAATGTTTGCCCATTTGGAACATATTGTAATTTGTCGCTGACACATGATCGTTCTACTATTCCACAGTTTTTAGAAAGTAGTCTTAATGTGATATATGTAATAGAATATTTTCCCGCTTTTACTGGTTCAAGTTCTATATTTGAATGATTTGATGATCTTCTGCATTACCACGCTATTAGGAATAGATATTCTATAGCTGTGCCTGTTGTTCAGTAGATTTTCCAAAGTTGGCTATTCGTTCAAATTATTTAAATCAAATAAAGTCTATAAGAGTTAGTAATTTGACGTATATACATGATGTGTTAATAATAAATACTGAAGATTGGAAATATAGAGACGATGTAGCCAAGATTGTCTTCAAAATGATCCCTTAATGAACGGATGGAATTATAACATGTTTTGGCTCACATAACATGAACATATTTTATACATACATACACCGGTTTATAGATATCATAAATAGACTAATTTAAATAAGTGGGTTTCAAGAACCTTACATTTAATCACTATTATCTCATTATGATCAAGCGAATAAGAGTCATGAATCTCACTGATATATAGTTTTGGTTGAAGTGCAGCTGAAATAGAACCTGCGTAATATGTTCCCTTTTGTAACTGTGTGTTATCAGATGTGTAGGACAAGCTCTGCACTCGCTGTAGATGGCTTGTGAGGGAGAAAGAGAAAAAGGGATGTTCTATAACAATGCATTGTCTACTTGGAATATAAACTATGCTCACAGTATGTATTCCAAGTAGGTACTCGGAGTACCTACTCATGGTAAAAAGTCAAGAATTGACAAAATGGAATTGAGTGGAATTGGAATTGACAAAATGAAATTGACCCTATGTTAGACAATTAATGGTCTTAAATGTTGATATTTCATCCTAGAAACTAAACAATATATATATATATGCCAAAACTACTTGTTTCATATGTTTTGTTCTCTTTAAAAAATCAGACTTTAAATAATTTTCAGCAATTCTTGAACTCTAATGTTTATGAATGGTATATGAGGTTCCTGGAATGTTTTTCAACAATTCTTGAACTAGGTTCATGAACACTTTATGAATGGTTCATGAACATTTCCAGATTCATGAAATATTCTTCAACCATTCATGAACTTGTATGGTGAACTGTTCATGAACTATGTTTCATGAACCAGTCATGTGAACATTTCATGAGTAGTTCATGAATAGTTCAAGAATGTTCATGAATAGTTCATCAAGTCATGAATTTCATTTCATCGGGGTAGTCCAATAGAGAAATTATAATGTCTTGGACCAAAGCCTTGTGGCTCTCATCATTTTAAGTATTTAGGTATTAAATCCTATGTTTTTTATTTGATAATAACAGATCTTATGTGTGGAATTCAGAGAATTATATAGCATTATCTAATATATTTGAAAGGCATTCACAACATTCTATTCCAATAAGATTTGTTTATATCTTTTTTAGGTGGGCTTAGTACACTTTTTATATGTCCTTTATACACTTAATCCATCAGTTTGGTTTTCTGATGATCTTTCTCGCTATCTCTCACTCCTCTGTTTCTTCCCTCTTTGTGAGTCTCCTGTCCGTCTCTTGACGACCCATTTTATCTTGTCCTGTACTGATGTTGTTGTTTGTTTTACAGTAAAAGCTATATCCTGTATAACCAATTATAACGTCTGTGTATACGTTTAGGTTTGTCGGTGTTAGAGTTGTGTCTGGTTATAGCCATGAAACATCTGATGGACACTTACAGTGGAGAACCATTTACATTTGAGATGGTTTATAGTGGTAAGAATATGTTATGGAATGAGCTGATTTGTGTTTATTTATATCTGTAGCTTTTCATATGGAGATGTGTAATCTCTCTCTCTCTCTCTCTCTCTCTCTCTGTGTGTGTGTGTGTGTTTGTGTGCATTATAAAGACATTTTCTGTGAAAAATTTAGGTTATTTCTTATTTTGCAACAAGTACTGAATCAGGTAAGTAGTCAAAACAATTAATTGTTTTATTTAAGAAAAAAAAACAGTATTATTATACAATATTTAATTTTTATGTTTTTTTTATAGCACATACTTTATTAATGTATAGTGGAAACATAATTTATAAGTATAGGTATTTTTATGTTGCCCCTGTATTACTGAAAGGGTGTCTCCTTGGCTTAACTCGGATAGTGTGGTTAGCCACAAATCTCTAGAACCTGTCTTCAAAACAAAGCCAGGCTATTACTGGAGCATTTTTCATCTTTCACTTTGCCTTATTACTTTTGAAGCCTATTTAGCCTACTGTGTGCACAGAAGTGGCCATAAAGTATCAATGTTTAACTTTTTTCTGTATTATTGAAAAGTATTACTGAATCGAAAGTAAATAAATTTGATAAAATAGGGAACACATCTCTTAAGAATGCATGTACAAAAAAAGGAAATATTACATGAATTTCCAGTCTTTGAGCAAACTATATTGCTGTATTAAGTATTTAGACAAGTTACAGTCAGTCCAATTGCTCTAACAAGCTTTTTTAACATATTCTAATACCTTTTGATTGATTTTGTTTTGGAAACATGTTCTAACATACTGCAGTACTGAAGTTATTTAGATCTTTAAATAATTACGTAGAGAATTCTATTGTTTTTGGGGAGATTATTTGATTTCACTGATCTCGTGAATAATCTTCACATACAACATGATGATTTTTCAGTCATTCAGATAATGATATCTTGATGCATTGTGATTTCAGTAGTTCATGATATTTATAATTTTCATTATATCGAGGAATATATAGTTATTAATGAATCCTGATGTATACACTTTGTGTCCTTTTCAGATTATCAGAAATTCTGTCAGAAACGATCAGCAATACAGATGTTTGATAAGCCAGTTGTACTGAAGGTAAATAGGCCAAGCTGTTACAGCTGGAATATGACATGACCAGTAGTTACAGATGTACAGTGCCAAACTGTTACAGCTGGAATATGACCAGTTGTTACAGCTGTAAAACCTGTGAATAAGGGCTGATTCACACCAGCATATATTTACCACGTTAAACTCGCAGCAAGTAAAGACATATTTTGTACGGTTCTTAAAACCCATTTATTCAAATTTGCGTATTTATAATTTTAAACCAGTTTATTATGTATGAAATGTATTTGAGCTATATGAGCTCAGAATATGTTTTAATTAAGTTTTAAATGTTAAGTGCCTTAGAGCAATTAAAGTTGAATAAGGTGCTATGTAAAATACTATTATTATTATTATCATCAGTGGTTTGGCCAAATAAATCTATAAGTTGGGTGGGCATAGTTATATTTCTGTCGAAAACCTGACTTCTGTGTGAGCCTCTTTTTTAGATGGTTGCCTAAGCTAGGTTTTGCTGTGTTTGTGATGACTAAAAACATATAAGATTTGGTCTTTAATAAATGGCCAACACATGATCGAGGGAAGATTTTAATAAATTTCTTGCTTTGTTCTTGTTGACATTTTTAGAAATGACACGTTACTGATGTTTAAACATTCTTGTTGATGTGTATTTGCTTTATTGTCCTTGTCTAGCCTTTATTGTACTTGTCTAACCTTTTTTTTCCTTGTCTAACCTTTATTGTCCTTGTCTAACATTTATTTTACTTGTCTAACCTTTTTTTTCCTTTTCTAATCTTTATTGTCCTTGTCTAACCGTTATTGTCCTTGTCTAACCTTTATTGTCCTTGTCTAACATTTTTTTGTCCTTGTCTAACCTTTATTGTCCTTGTTTAATCTTTTTTGTCCTTGTCTAATCTTTATTGTCCTTGTCTAACCATTTTTGTAATTGTCTAACCTTTATTGTCCTTGTCTAACTATAGTAACATTTTAAACATATTTATTATCATGTATTTTGTATTGGGCTATTTCAAAAACTATTGGAGGGACACCTATGTGGCTTAACTGGTCGTGTGGTTGGCCACATATCTATAACAGCTGGGTTTAAACCCCAGCCAGACTATGTCAGAAGGATGTTTCATCTTTCACTTCACCCCATTACCTGTGGAAAGGCCCATTTAACTTACCTTGTGTGCAAACGTGTCCATAAAACATATATATTTACATAAACTATTGGCTTGTTCAATGTACATTGTATATTTATGATTTATTTTTAACATGTCATCACCAATCTGCATTTTAAGATTATCACCATCTTATTGTCACCCTCATTAAATAAATTTGTAGTACTTTAACTCAATGTTTATTTATTTATTTGATGTATTTATGATTATTTTGGTGATTTGGTGAAATGTGGCTTAAAGATAATCTGTTGATGAAGATGACTTAAAGAGATCAATATCTGGTGATAATGTAATACATGTGATCATATTGATGAGTTTTACAACAAAAAAATACCATTGAACAATGACAGTTATTATATAATAATAATATTAACAACACAAACTAATGATAATAATTTTTCAGGCATTTGAGCATCTTTGTGCTTTGGAACTGGTCCGTCCAGTAGATGGCAGCACAGGTCGTACCCAGAAAGAGTACCAGGCAATGACCTTACTAGTTGACAGTACACAGGTTACAGAGGCTCTACAGAAATATCCAAACTGTCCAACTGAAGTAAAACAATGGGCGATGTTATCTGTGATGTAGACACATCATCTCTTATCTACAGCAGTATCGTCTTTACGGGTCAATTTCCTCACCAAAACTGAGGATCACTCTGACAGCACAGGGATTAGAACACCACATTGCAAACCTCCAAGATGTGGACTTGATTCCATCTCATACCAGACATGGGGTCAATTCTATTTTGTCAATTCCAAGTCAAATTTATCAATTCTAATTTACCAATTCCAATTTTGTAAAAAATGGTACAACAACCTACTTGGAATATCTACTCTAAGCAGTTTATATTCCAAGTAAGATTGTCTTGGAAGAAATATTTCTGAATTAAAAAATTAAATGATAATTTAATTTGTGGGTTTAATTTATTTGTAGGAAATTTCAAATTATCAATTCCAATTTCTTTTAAATTCCAATTCCGGAATTGCCCATCAATTCCAAAATTGAATTGACCCTATGTCTGGCTCATACCTGTATTTGTGTGATTTATTTCCTTAGGAAGTTGTTCCTAGGCTATATGTCCAAGTGGTCAACTGCACTGGGGCCTAATAACTCATCTCAACAACTCAGTTCCCTACCAAAACCCAACGCTTGGTTATGGATATTTAAGTGGTGGTTTTTCCCTATTTTGTGTCTGGTATTCTCTTTATACATTTCTACAGAGGACCATTCCTAAAATAGTCTGATTGTGTGTCAGTGATAATGAAGATAGGGGATTGGCGTGTGTTCTCCCTTTATCTGTCAAGATTGAGCAATGTATTGATGTAAAGTTTTTTGTAAGCATTCAGGATATTTTTATATAAGCATGTATTATAAACCAACATTTTATCTTGTGTTGTACCAGATGTGTATTGGAGAGTTTTGTTGTGTGTGTGTGTGTCTGTGAAAGGATTATAAATAAACAAATGCTGAACTTTCAGCATCTAAACAAAACCTTTATGCAGTAATATTCTGTAACAAATATACAGAAATTTAAGAATATCATATTCTTAAATACCTAATTAAATTAGGTAGTTAAGAATATGACAAATATAGCTTTCAAAATTGCTTTAAACTTCCATCAAACAGATTTATTTATTTATAAGCAATCTTTAAGCACTATGCCATATAAAATATTCAAGCATAGTGATGCTATTGTGTACCCCTTTATTCTTTATGTTAAAGGGACAGTTCACACTCAGAAAAATTTCTTAAATATGTAACGCTTAGAATAGTAACCAGAAATTCCACAATAATAATCATGAAATATATATGATATAAAGATAGGGAAATAATCCAAATTACTGGAGGGCCACCATTACGGCTGCACCGGAAGCCAGATTCAAAAGCGGGAAGGAGAAAACTCAAATGCTCCGACATCATATGAGCCCTCTTTAGTCTGACGCAGATCATAGTTGCTCTTCAACATTAATATCTCAGCCATTTTGAATCATCTTCCTCTTTTAAGGTTCCTTCCAGCTCAAACTGATATGGTTGTATGTCATTCATTTGGTGTAATTTTAATAAGATTATTGCACTTTTTTCTAGAATAATTCTTAGCTCACAGTTGTTTACACGCTTTTGTATCCGCTCTACAAACATCTGGTCAAACTGCTGTGTTCCAAGTGACTTCAGCATTTAGGAGCTTCCGGTCTCTGTCTAGTTTCAAAATGGCGGCGCCCACAGGCCATGAAAAGTCGACTTGACATCATTATGATCATAGCTGTATTAGTCCTGAAAATGTGAAATGAAGGTGGACTATCCCTTTAACTTCCATTTTCTTGGCCAAGTCATTACAAACATGGTATTTACTATATTTGTAGAGAAATCATCTATAATTATTGGCAGCCATTTTGCATCATTTACATACATAATCTATGCATTTCGTTAGTCTGTCTAATGAGAGCCATTTATGGCAATATTAATGTAAGGCGATTATTATTAAATGTGATCAAACATGTTAGTAACAACCAAACTATTATGACTTTTTAATATTTATTCTCTAAACGTGAAATGATCATAGGTAAATATGATCATAAAAAATAATAATAAAATACAGTAAGGTGTAATAAGACATGGCATGTGTGTGTAGGTTATATATATATATATATATATATATATAAAAGATAAATACACATTTCTGTGCTCAGTTGATTAAGAGCAATAACGTTACACATGTTTCTTATAACATTAAAGTGTACTTTGCTGCTATGTATGGCATACCCTAAAACGAGGAAATGTCACCACAGCAACTATGTGCATAGAATGTTAATGTGCAGTGAGTTGCTAGTAAGTTGTAGTACTTTTTACTACTGGAAAACAAGTCATATATAAAAAAATCTTTTAAGTATTTTTTATCTTTAACATACACTGTATAAAGTCTAATAAATTCCACACACCAGATAATATCGTGGATATACTATCATCGCTCATATTCTGAGTAATGTTGCTTGACAGAGTACAGATCACCGGAGCACTTTACAGAAATAATGCTTTGTTTGATGTAAACGAACATAGTACCAAATATAAACTTCAGTAGAAAATTATATCATACGTAACACACAGTGTAACTCGTACAAAACACTATTTGTCATACTTCTTTTACGTTGGCACAATTAGACAAAATAATCTTATCAGCTATCATTTCACATCATCAACCTCAATGACACACACGAATAGGAAATAGTAGCAGCAATAATTGGGAATGTTTGATACAACAAGCTCAACACTGAAATCAAGAGAGAAACAAAAATATTGATATTTATAGTTAATAAAACTTGAGTGAACTCCAGATGGTCGTTGATTGGGTTTCGAGGTAATACATTTATGTTAAGTCTGACCCGAACACGTTTTACAGAGTCTACTATTGGATCAATCGGACATTCTGAATAGACAACGGATTGATCGGTTAAGTTCATCATCTGTCGGATACGAGATATGTTAATTAATTAGCCTTCATAGCTGTTATACAACTTCTAATATAAACATAACATTAATCACTTTATATCAGATAATTAATAAAATTAAAAAAATACATTTCATAAATGCTCTGCATTTCATACAGTATTAACTGAATCATGAAAGAATACAGTTTTATAGCATTTTCACAACACTATTTGTGTGTAGTGTATATAGAGCTGGCATGTAGAATAACAAAAATAATATCGCATTTAGTATTTGTTTTCTGATGCCAGATCACGAAATAGCATTTTAATTTCATTGGTATAAGACTTCAGTAAAAAATAAATCTGATTAATCAGTAAACGTAAACAAGGATTATACATTTAGCTATAACAAGGGACTACTTGCCTCAATACAAAATGTATAAGCATCACTCAACTATAAGTTAATAAACACAGATAAAAATTCTAAAACATGCTTAAGTACATATATTTAAGTGCAGCTCAGAGTTGACTCGGTACTAAACTCACACATCATACGATTACTAATTTAAAACAACGCATAAATAACCAATAACACAATGCATATGGAATATAGCATCAGCTAAAATGACTAGTAAACATTCTGAAGAGAAACAACTGGTTTCTTTGCAAGGCACTGACTGACAGAAGACAAGGTAATGTGTGTGGTTTTAACAATGA
This sequence comes from Paralvinella palmiformis, assembly GCA_025642065.1. Taxonomy (NCBI): domain Eukaryota; kingdom Metazoa; phylum Annelida; class Polychaeta; order Terebellida; family Alvinellidae; genus Paralvinella; species Paralvinella palmiformis. The sequence goes on from JAODUP010000832.1 coordinate 164,068, forward strand.
AACCATATCGGTCTTCAGTCCATTGCGAAGAAGGTTAAAGTGAATCATCCGAAATCCAAACAAGTCTAACTAAAGTTTTGTTCATTTATCCGTGTTAACAATGTGTTTTCTGTATACAGGAGGTTCTCAGCTTATGAACGAGATCGGTCTTTACATACTTTCGTAAATCGAATTTGTACGCAAGTCGAATCACACTCTCTAAATGTACGAACCGCCGGCCCCTGATCCTTAAATAATTGTGCAATAAGTATCTGAATCACTCGTCTATCCTAACACCTTGTTATATTTGTTTTTTGTGTAAGAAAACCCACTCCTAACAATAAAGTACACATTTATCACTGGGATCGGCTGTACGCTTAGGAGACATAATGAGGGGATAAAGAATACACAAAAAACACACAATCCTAAAAAGCAGATAATCCAAGATAACATATGGCAGGAACTGAGTGTTCCTCCTCTGCTAGGCGACACTTGACAACATATTTTCCATGCAAGCTGTGCCACAATCAAGTATGCCAATCCGTAACTATGGCCCACTGCTAGTAACTTGAAACAACAACCGTTAAGCAATTATGGGGTTTGTTCGTAATGGCGAATTGCTGTAACTCTGAGCAACCATAACCCGAGGACTTCCTGTATACTTTGTTGCAGGTTCAAAAGACTATAATATTTTAGCCTGAAAATGGTATTTTACTTGTTTCAAATTTATAAGTCTCATATGCAAATTTTTTGTTCCACTGATGAGACTTCGAAATGTCAGTATCACTTATAAACAACTCTAGTTATTAAACACAGGGACTGATAATATGCTATAGTACAAAAAATTACAACTGTCAGACTACAGTACTATATGCTGTATTTGATATTTAATCTTATTACAATGATGTCAACATATACTGTATTAGATTACAGTGTTGACAGTATAGGCTGTATCTGATAGTAATCAAATAACGGTGTTGGTTAAGACTAGAGCTTGTTCCATGAAAGTAATCTCAATTCTGAATTAGTCATTTGGCAGTCTCGAGGTCTTTTTCTTTGGTACTTCGACACAACAAGCTTTCTTTTCCTGTATCTAGTAAGAATCTGTTGCATATCTTCTTTAGACATGTACCCCAGAGTTTTGTCGTTGTTGTTGATATTTTTGTTATCCTGTCTCTTGACAGTAATTAGATGACAGTGCCTGGCATGTTCTCATCCATCACACTAAGTGCGCCGTTCTCATTCAGTATGACCACCTCATATGGTGAACACTCCGGAACTCCAAGCTTCTCACACAGCGAGCCATAAAAACCTTTCTCAAAGTCTCGGATCTCATTGAGCCACCGCCTCCAGCTCCATGAGAGCTGTCTGATGGCGGCAAACGCAGCAACGGCTAATGGAATGAGGAAGACTATCAGTGGGAAGATGACGATGAGGAGGGGACAGAGGAATATCTTATGCCAGATGGTTTTCTCCTCACTAAGACACAGGTAAATGTTATACCAACACAGCGTGCAGATGTACAGATTGACGAAAAGGCTCGAGATGAAGGCAAATGGAAGAAACAGGATTGACAGCAGCAGGACATGTGGGCCACGATGAGCACTGCACAAGCCAGGTGATTCTTTGTCACGGTTCTCGGTGATGGTGCTCCTGTTAAGCCGGTCAATCTCGCCCTGAGTCAACTGCAGCTGTACCTCGACAACTTGGTCCTTTTTGCCACGTTTCAGAGTCCCAGTATAGATACTACTACTGGCTGAATAGATGCTCACATTCATCGTTCCCATGCTGTCCATGGTGGCACTAGGATCTGACGACGGCGTCGGTCTTCTGTGAATGATCGGGCTGTCCTCCTGGACGTCATCCGAACTCTGATCCAACAAGGTCATCGGAATGTCCTCTACGGGAATCTTAACCACGTGATCATCCCTACTCATTAAACTTGGTTCTTTACCAGCCATCTGCTTCAGGGTGCCAGATGGACTCTCATCACACAGTCCCCAACTATCATCAGTGGTCTGTGAAACATTAGTCTTTGTTCCATTACCATTATTGGGGCAATCTGATGACGTTTCTTCCACTGTATGGCGCTGATTGTTTTCCTTTACACTTTTCATATTGCCTGTGGATGTTGTTACATGTTTCTTTGAGATGGTTTTGCTAGCGAAATCACCATCATTTGCAAGTGTATCGGCCACATATCTAGTACAGTCCAAGTATTCTGCAAAGAAATATGTACAGATAAACAATTGAAATGATTCAGTTGTGTTTCCTGTAGGTAGATGTCCATTTAAAATTGCTAACTCAATCAAAACACTTAGCAAAAGTAAAACATGTCATGGCTGGGTCATGTCACAGAGGAATTAATAGCTGTACATCCAAAAATTACTGAGCAGGTTATTTTTAGTATAATTATTTTCTTTGTTGTTGTTTGTTAATATCTTTCATCGCATAACTTAATTGTGGGTGTATCACAAACAATAAACAATTCAACTGGTTATATATTCGATAAAAGAATCTTTACTATCCAAAATAAGAATTATCTGCAGATAAGTCAACAAGCCATAAATCATCTTCTTGGTGAGAGAGATGAATGCTAAGTATTCTCAGTACATTGGTAGCCAGCCACCTTAGGTAAATGTACTTAGCAGAAATGTAAATGAAATAATGTTGCTGTATAAATACTGTACGTTAAATGGTTCCCACAATCTCTAAAGATGATGTGGCATGGTGAAACATAACTAGTCCAGAATTTGAACCCTGAAATTTGAGGTCTGTGACCAACAGCACTACCAGTTTTGCTAGGGAGACACCAAACACCTATATACACAAAAACGTAGGTACTGACTGATCTAAAGTCCTTTTCGTTAATGTTGGCTTCCAGAGAGATGCTTCTCATGCTGTATTTGGTAACACTGAATTCGAATCCTATATGAGCCAAGCTGGGAAACTGTGCAGTTGATACCATTAAATTATATCTTCAATATTGGAATCAATCCACGGATCGCTTTATATCATCTCTGAGTAACAATAACATTCTGTCTTCAGGTGAATTTATACCTGGATAAGATTTTAGTTTTCCATTTGACCTTACCATTGAGTACACGATTAATATTATGCAGATGTAAATTCGCATGAGCATACTGCCTTATAAGGTGCGCCATTTTACATTTCAGACCATACAGATAATTTACTAGTCACTATCACCAATTGTTTCCTGCAAGTTTTTTTCAGTTAAGATCATCTCTGATGTTGTATGCTTCAATTTGTTTTCCTAAATGTGACCTGTGGAACCTGGGACCACCATTCTAGTACCATCAGAATGCCCGAGTGGTGTATGCTCTCAGATAAAGTTATCGCGAACATCATTCAAACTGCTGTCTGTTGTACTGTGATTTTTAAGGTAAGGAATTATGAATGAAGTCAGTCAAACGTAGCTGGGCATTGGTCGCATGCTGTAAGGTTTCAAGAAAATTTACATTTCGTCTCGTATTAGAGTCGTTTTAAGGCTACCTGACACTTTGCTGCGGAGCCCTAACTGGTTCTTACTTTAGAAATGAAGAAAGCATTTGAGAAAATATTGTGATCTAAGTTCACGAATGTATAAGCTCTATTATCTGCAAATGTTCCATACCAATACTCGAAACATGTGGGAGTATGAATGGAGAACAGATAGGATGATTTGAGTGGACAGAGATGGGAATGCTGCGATGGATGCGCAGTGTGTCTCCGAGAGATAAGATACTGAGTGTAGAGCTGAGGGAGATAATGGGGATTGAACTGATAACAGAGGTTGAGGTGGCTGGGAAAGGTGTTACAGAAAGATGATGGTGAATGTGTGGAGAAAAGAATGTTGTATGAGGTGGATGATGTAAGAGGTAGAGAAAAGCCAAGGATGACACGGAATCAGCTGGTGAAGAAGGATATGAGAGAATACGGGTTGAATAAGATAGATGTGAAAGATCAGGTAAAATGGAGAAGACCGAGGTGGGAACCCACCAGTCAACCCACTAGTATGAGGAAAAAAAATCCTTTTCAAACGCCATTAGCTATTTTAAATTGCAGATTTTCCATTTATTTCATAAATCTCACATTATCTTATTATAGAATAAAGGTGATCCCGAGTTTCATAAATTAGATTTAAGGCCAGGTTATAATACCTATCTGAGGATCAAAGAGAGACAGAGAGTTAAACCTAGTAAACTCAGTGGATTTTTTGTCTTTGTACACCCCAGTCATGTATCATACAACAAATTAAGACAGGAAAAATTAACTAAGAAAAAAGTGGAAACCAGGAACACAATCATTTCAGTAGGAAATACTCAAATAGAGTAGATGACTGCTTACAAAAAGTAGGCAGCAGCCCACCTATGGTGGGATGTAAAAACACTGCTGTGGTGTTGCTGGTGATGATGATGATTGATGTTTTACAGCCAGTTTTGAGCACAAGGTAGGCTAAATGGGCCGAGCGACCTCCAAAGGTAATGAGACGAAGTGAAAGACGAAACAACCTTCAGATATGCCCACGCCGGGATTCGAACACGGGTGGCAGTGATCTGTGGTCCAGCATGCTACCGCTAGACCACAGAGGCGCCCCTGCTGTGGTGTTGCTGGAGGGGGTTTATGGATGTGGGGTGTAGTGAAGGGCTGGCCATGGGGTAGTGGTAGCCATACTAACAGAGTAGTCGCCCTTCTCCATTGGGGGTTCTCCCCTGAAAAGTTGAGATAAATGGAGTATTTTGTCCATTCTAGGCCACATTTTCGCCAAAACCAAAGTAGCCGACCGATTTTCTGCCCAACTGTAAAATAGACGACGTATAGCGTCGGATGTCAGATGCTATGGAAAAGGCTGCCACTATGGCACTAGTGTATTCAGCCTTAACCAACACAATGTATTAAATGTCAGTATAGTCAAGAACAGACACCATAATGATGTATGGTGACAAGCAATATATTAATTATGTCAAAAATGACAATGGAAAGTGAGCTCCAGTGGCCTAGCGGTTAAGCACCCAGCACTTGGTGCCAACGGTCGCAGGTTCGAACCCCGTAAGAGGTCGAAACTTTTCCAGGGATTAATTTCTCGGCTCACTACATCGTGGGTGGCTGACCACGTTAAATGGCGCTGCCTTCTCCACTGAATTATTTAAAATAAAGGGGGACGTTAAAAACCCCCTGAGACGTAAAACACTCTGGCAGTGACCACCCTCAGGGTATTTCGGCTCCATCTTTCCATACTGCTCCCCTGTGAGTGGTGGGGGAGGAGATTCCTCAACCACTCCAACATAGAGGCTGTGCTGATTAAGCGACAGCCTGGGGATTCTCCCCGAACAACAAAACCAAAACCAACCAATGGAAATGTTATATGCTGTTACTGTACTTCTATATTGACTTTCAGCATGATTTCAATTCTATTTGTTAGTAGATATGGATACCACACGATAACAACAGCTGGTATGTGTTTGTTTCCTCATGTCGTAGAAGTATGTTAATTAAGCATAATGGTCCTTTTCTTATCTACATCAAAATCCTCTACAAACTGAATGACCAATCAGAAAGTGGCTAGCTTTTTAAATCCCTTTTCATAAGAACAGTCACTGAAGCAAAGATTTATAACATTTTACTAATAGAAAATCCTCATTCGTTAACACCCTGATATAACATCAGACAATAGTATTATACGTTTTTGGCATTTAATTATTTGACTGATTAGTTGCGAGCGAAAACGGTATCAAGGAAAAATGTGAGAAACAAATTACCACACTTTAATTGCAAAATTCCTTGACATGATTTACCATGATTTACTTCAAAATTCAGCCATTAGAGAAAACAATCATTACCAAAAAAGGACCTCAAAATCACAAAAAAAAGTTATAAATCATAGTATTGGCTAAACAAAGCCATTACCCCCCCCATACAATGTCACTGGTATTATCAGCAACCCAGTAAAAAAAACCACAGCAAATAAGTGTGTCATGTCATACCTGCAGTAATAGTCTAGCATATTTGGGATATAGCAAATGTGAAATAAAACCATGTACATACAAGATGTAATGTGATAATGTTCATGTCCACATCATTAACAGTCAATTTCCACATCTCCCCTCTGTAGACAGCAGCAAAACACCAGGTTTATTGTAGTGTTGTTGCCAAAAATATCACTCCACTTGGTTTCATTGCTTGCCACCAAGTAATAGGGTCAATAATATTTGAGAGTGCTGTATTGCCTTGAAAGTGTTACATAACAAAGCAGCCAATCTGAAATCAAGTTTATTCAGCATTATAATCGCAATCTTTTATCTCACAATCTTAAACACGATGAATTATTGACATACACTTTCAATAAGTATGTTGCGTGTGCAACAGTTTTCTTAACAAAATTCATAATTATATGAATATTGGTTGTAAACTGTTTAAGTCTCTATTAATTGGGTATTTTCTGATTTTTCAATTTTCCCCAAATTTAGCTCCTCCCAGTCCTGTGGCGGAAAGTATTTCTGCTGTAACTGGGTAATTACTGTGGTTTTTACGTATAACTATAGGGGAGAAACCTGTGCAACTCTGATTACCTATTTATTAGCTGCCTTCTTACAACCTGAAGCCAATCAAGTCTAATTTCTAAACCAATATCCGATACCGTAATTGAGATCTATGATCAAGAATTTATTTATATTATCTGTATTTATCATCTCAGTTTGAAACTGAGACAATGGAATATGTATCGGATGAGTGCGAAAATAGGTGACTAAAACAATTACTCCTGAAGGCTGAATCATCATGATCATGATGAGTCATTGACAGTGACACAGATCTGATACCTCAGAGTCAGACTCACTCACTCAGGACGTCAGGTAGCAAAACAAATAATTAGGTTTAAAATTAACATTTACTGATTTAGATACTTTTAACGCACTATGATATCATTGCAATATTTTGCTCAATAATTGAGTAGAGAGAGAGAGAGAGAGAGAGATAGCTAGATGAGTGTGTAGATCTACTCAACTACTCGGGCTAAAATAGCCTAAATTAGTAAATATTGAACAGAAAACAAAACAAATTATTACCGCCACACTATTGTCACAAAACATCATTTTCTTCAACGAATAATTAACATTTTGTTGGTGACGTTAATCTTCAATAACACTAGTTACACACTACAGTCGTACACATAAGTACTATAAAGTAGCTGTCACAAAACTGACATGTGCCGGTCGAAATTCAGACCACAACAAAACGCCGACATATTGAGATTAGTTCTTCTTTCACTCGAAAGATGTCGCATGCACATTTACTAGAGGGCACCGCTTGACTAGCATAGTCTGCCCTATAGTGTATTATCAGTTAGCGAGAGATGTTCTCATTCTGCTGTTATTGTAGAATATATATATATATTTATATATTATATATATATTCTAATATCACAAATAAATCACTTTATTTTTTTTGGTGTGGATTTAATTATCAGCTTCCATAAGTACATGTTTGTTGGTTTTATGGCAAGTACAGTTTATTTAATGTATATAAGTACATATAACTAACTGTGACTATAAATATGTAGTATGTAAAAATAATATTATACATTATATATTTTATATATTATATATTATATATATATATATATATATATATATATATATATATATATATATTTCTACTACACAATGAATACATTCCAAAAGAACATTGTGTATGTATCACGAAAATTAAGTAGAAATGACAAAAAATAAGTGGTCTTAAAACAACAAACTTGTTTTTTATTATTAGGCGCACCGCGTACTTCGCACATAAAGTGGATTCAAAGATGTTCAGGACCACTCGTACTCAGACATGGGTCAATTCAATTCCAGGATTGAAATTGACGGTCAAATCCAATTCCGGAATTAGAATTGAGAAATTATTAATTGGAATTGATTTTTTAAAATTGAAATTTGAGATACGCACACCAACCGTGGCACCCCCAAGTGAGCGTTTAACCAATTAAATGGTCTGGATACCGTGGGCTCCGCCCACAACACAGTGACACCAACAAATAGCATACCTGTAATCTATATAGAGATATTGCTATTCCGGAATTTACCCTCGTTCAATGTTTAGAACGGGCAAAGAAAATTAAATCCACAAATTAATTTACCATTTAATTTTTTAATTCAAAAACATTTCTTCCATGATAATCTTACTTGGAAAATAAACTATTCGAGTAGGTATTCCAACTAGGTACTCGTAGTACCTACTCATGGTAAAAAATATTAGGCAAAAAAGAGTAATTAGAATTGATAAATTAGGAATTGAATTGGAATTGATAAATTTGATGTGGAATTGAAATTGGAATTGACGAAATGGGATTGAGTGGAATTGGAATTGAAAAAAAAATGGATTGACCCCATGCCTGGTCGTACTGATTAAAGGAGAATCAATATTTTCACATTATATTTATTCCACAGTTATGCTAATCATTTGTGACCAAATAATGTTTTACGGATTTAATAAATGTTCGCTTTGAATTAATATCGGGTTATATTTATAGTCAATTATAACTGTAAACTGCACATGCTAAATATTTTATTAACAGATTTTTGTTATAGATCATGTAGTTGACAGAAAATCTCAGCAGTTCGTAGACTCCTGGGCCTGGTCTGGTTCGAGTTAATCTGGAATTCTTTCCTAGATAAATCAGAAAGCTAATTCTGTTCAAAGAATATCCCCACCGCCCCATAAATATAAATTAGGTTTACCAAAACATTCATTCCCTAGAATCCGGAATAATGTTAAGGACCAACTTCGTGCTATGGCTAACAGGAACACATTTAAAACTTGCAATCTCTTTGCAAATAGGCAACCCTTTATCTACTGTTAATTCAGTCTCCCTATAATTCGATTGCTATATATATATATATATATATATATATATAATCGGTTCTGTCTTCGATGGTAGGCCTACTATTATCTACTGATTCAGAAGGAGGTTAGGCGGTTGCATCAGTTTGTTCTACGTACAACCGGAAACACGATGCTCATAAGCCATATCCTTGTTTGCATTATTTGAATGTTTCCTACTGCTACTATAGTTGACATCTCAGGAAGACAGTATCATGGCTATATACGTGATAACCATAGCAGCTAAACACCACTCTTTAAATGAATTATGTAAAATAAATATATATTTACGTTTATCTATATATATATATATATATATGTATGTGTGTGTGTGTGTGTTGGGGGGGGTGTATGTGTATGTACATGTTGAATAGCAGCAGGGCGTACGTATACAATTAACAGTCATTCTCCAGGTCATGCCGGGAATAAATTCCTCAACGTCCCTATTATGTCAGTCATATTTCGAATAATTATAATAATATTATTATTATATCGTTCAGTTGTCTATAGATTTACAGCTCTCTAACGCGTCTAATTAAACCTGAATATGTTTCCTAATTGATCCCAGTCTCCCACAAAAATAAAACAAGACCAAAATATGACTTTTTAATGCATTTATTGGTATCCATTTAACAGAAAAATAAAACAACTGAAACAATAAACAGACAAAAATATTTTTTTATCTCTTAATGGCGTCAACATTGGAGATAACTATAACACTCGAGGTATATCTGTAAATAAAAAATAAATTGTTAACATGACGATGTTCTATATTATGTTACTATATGGCAATGTTGTACAGAGGATATTGTCATAATTGTTTTATTGTTATACAATGGCCAGTTAGTTGTTATATTACAGGAGATTGGCAAATAATGATCTCACTTTTTTAGAAGCAGACTGTCACAGACTTATTGAATGTCGGGTTGTCAGCCGGCTCGTTCCAGACGTCAGCAATCTCAGAGACCACGTGGTGATCTGCCGCGGGCGTACCGGGGGAGTAGACGAGCTTAGCTAACGTCTGTACGTCTGTGGGAATATTATTTAAAACTATGTTTGGTACATTGAGATGAAGAACAAAGATGACGACACAAAACCCAACAAACAAACAAAACAACGAAATAAAACCCAGTGACTTCAGGCTTTTCTAGCGAAGTGATATTACATGAGAGAGAGAAAACCAACAACTAAATATGCGGATATATACTCTCGCATAACGATAAGGATTGTGGTAGATTTCCATTTTTGTTCTAAACTTCTTCCACTTTAAACATTAACTAGTAAATAGATTGAGATATTTTATGATTCAGAGATAGTTTTTGGATCTCGGAAATCGACTGCCAATGAGCCCGTGTGTGATGATAATTAAGTTTAGAGACAATATATCACAGTCAAAGTTACGTGAAAGCAGGTTAAAAATACGAAATATGTGAGCTATAAGTATAAATCAGTCGTATACGACAAAATACTTTATCCACCCAGTCTTCGCAGTCAACCATAAAACAAATATTGGATTCGATATTTTATAGGTGTTGCCCTCATTTAGACAGGCCATTATTGTACACGCACGCACGCAGGCACGCACGCACACACGCACGCAGGCACACTCTTGTGCGTGCGCATGAAATAAAACAAACCCAATCCATGAAACACATTACAATAAAGCATTTCCAGAAGAAAGAAAAAAACTGCTGAACCTAGAGTTTATTGAATAGCACAACGATTATAGATGTTTTACGGCCAATTGTGTGCATATGGTAGGCTAAATGGGCCGAGCAACATCCAAAGGTAATGAAGCGAAGTCAAAGATGAAACAACCTTCAGATATGCCCACGCCGAGATTCGAACACAGGTGGTAGTGATCTATGGTCCAACATGCTACAGCTAGACCACGAAGGCGCCCCTAAGTCTTGAAACGGTATTAGCCTGAATTTGACCGTAGGCTGCATGCCATTGTGAAATAAAAGACTTATTTAAGTACTGATAACGTAAAGATTACATACGGTCAAAGCGGCAAGGTTTCTGACTTATCACCCAGTTGGAGCCATCCCACTGTAAGAACGATCTGTAGCTCGTGTGTGCATACAGGTATTCATCGTTGCACTTTCCCTGGAAGGTAGATGTACTGGTTTATGTATAAGTTCTATTGATTACTGGTTAAACGTATGGATGGATGGATGGCTCCATTGCGTCTGATACAAAATTATTCTATATAACAACAATAAGGTATATTGTCCATATTCTTTGTTTCTCGTCGATGAAGCAGATCGAGAGATAATGTGAGAAGCTTGTCATATATTACCTGTCCTACAATTTTATCGAACACACCATAGTGACTGTACCATCTGGACGTGCTTTCTGGACAATAGTATAAGATCTGATCGCATTCTGGAGGGAAAAGAACAAGATACGAGTCATCGGTGATAATTAGTGGTTATTGAACATATAATAAAATAATACTATTATTAATAATAATAATAACACTAATAATATTATTAATACTAAATTTAGTTTTTAATCAGTAGCTTAATGATAAATTCTATACCAATTAGATAAATATGTTACCATAATCCGATTATGTGTTTGCGTGCGCATATGTGTTATCTGTATGTATGTATGTATGTATGTATATATGTGTGTGTATGTGTGTGTGTTTGTTTGTGTGTGCTTTAGTATGTTACCGTCAACTGGTGGCTGGTCGTTAGCTGGAAGAATAAATAAAATGTGTTATTAATAATAAAATAATCCTAAACGGTGTATCATCAATTATTAACAGAGCACATTATAATATCGCGTAAAAATAATAATATGGTGTACAAATATTGATGATGATTGATGTTTACGGCTACTTTTGTTCACATGGTAGGCTACATGGGCTGAGCGACCACCAAATGTAATGAAATGAAGTCAAAGATGAAACAATCTTCAGATATGCCTACGCCGAGATTCGAACTCAGGTGGTAGTGATCTGTGGTCCAACGCGCTACCAGCTAGACCACGGAGGCGTCCATAAAGAGTTTGAAGCCATTCTTATGTGTCAATACCGTATTAAGATAACCCGTACACTTGTTCAACGGTTCTCGCTGCATGAATTAAAATTGTCTTGAAAGACAACCTCGCCGTTCTCTAGAGACGAGCGTCGAAACACAACTGATCGCACAAGTTAGATTGTAGCATTTACCTGGGAAGCTTTTAAGACATATTTAGTCTTAGTTGTGTATCACTAAGTTGGCCTTTTTTGCGGCCACATTTGTTCATGTAGCACGCGACAAATGGCTGAAACAACATCCAAGGTAAATTTGGCCGAACAAGAAGTTCGGTATATTATGCTTTATGACAAAGAATTGGCTTAAATGGGATGATTTCTGAACTGAGAGACGAATGTGTCCCTTCTAGATTTATAGATGATTGTGGAGTGTTAGCGTCAACAGATCTCATATATTAAGGTTTGATGTATGTTTTTATTATAAATGCATAAAGAGGGGAATTTGAACGAGATGGTTTGGATAAAAATGCATATTATATGATGATGATGATGATGATGATGATGATGGTGATAATGATGTGGTTGAATATGTCGAAGAAGATGAAGATGACTGTCACTGACGTGATCATCATCATCATCATCATCATCATCACCACCAGTATCATTGTAATGGGAAAAGTGGCCGTAAAACAGCAATCATCATAATCTTCATCATCGTAATGGGTACCCACTGTTGCAAGTCTCATTGGCCAATCGTTGTACTTCCTCTAGTAAAAGGTCAAAGTTCTCGACTGTAAGAATGTTCTGATCTTCCAGTCCTGTCGCCAACATCCTCAGCTCGCCTTCATCAACATCACCAGAGTTGGTCACTCCTACTGTGATAACTGTAGCCTGGAAGTGACAACAACAGTAAGATATATAATATAAATTATAATATTTAAATAGTATATTTACATTAATTGCTATCAGATAACTGAAATAATCCAGGCTTCAATAAAACAATATTTGACATCAGAAATGTCTTAAGAGGTGGCTATTTTTTTAAGATACGGCTATTTATTATCGGAAATGGATGTGCGACTGATTGACCAGTGATTATTTCTGTCGTAGACAACACTAACAATTGGCAGCGTAGTATTTAATCGTGTTCTTCATGGTTCAACGTATACAATATTAGCTATATTTATCACATATTATCACCCAACTATCTCTTACACAGTTAATGCCATAACATTGTATTCATTATGATCAATAATTACTAAACTAAGCCATGACACTTATCTCACATGGAAGTCATGGGTCGGATTCGAACTCTGACGTAGAGGTTTTCAATACAGTGTTTTCACAACTGTTGGATTTTATTAAATAAATTATTATAAATTACCCGACAAATTAGAAAAGATATAAGTTGTTTTATTGATATTCAAGGACAGCCATAACCGCCAAAACGGCTATCAGATTAATGCAACTTAAAGGCTGGTGAGACTTGCCAGCCGGAGACAATATTGGTATGTCTGATCCGGAGACAGGGATTGTATTGTCAATGATGCCATATAGAATACACGGAGTCGAAATAATTTCAAGTACGACTTTAAATACTCAGCCGGATGGTCATCATTGATCAACTTCGGAAAATTAGTCTCCAACTTTAGGTTTTTGCTTCATCATGACTAATAAATCAGGACGTAACACCACTAATCTCTGGCTGATACTCGTATAAACAGGTACCCAGTACATTAAATGTACGCCTGCACACACACACACACACACACACACACACACACACACATATATATATATATATATATATATAAGCCATTCAGGAACAGAATGAGAGAGGAATATGAACTTCTCTGTGGAAAACAGGTTTTCTAATCTAAAGGGATTATGAAAATACCAACATGTATTACTACTACTATCACTACTACTACTACTACAACAATTACTACTACAGTACTACTACATGTATTAATAATAATTCTGTTACTAATAATAATAATAATATTAGCCAATAAACCACGCCGGACTCTCAATTCATAACAAAGGTCATATGTGTGGCCTGTTATGATATATGAAGCCATATCGTCCAATACTTTGTCTACATTAATGGTTCTTCCTGACTTATGCTTTACTTACATTGCGATGATTATTTCTAAACTTCTTCATAGCTAACACTGTCTTAACCTGATCCGTTGACTTGCCGTCTGTTACAATGATCATAATAGGCTTAGTGTTCTCTGTACGGCCACTGTTAAGGAGATAAGATAGTTTTGATGGTTGTTTATGATTTAACAGAAATGTGAATCATTACGGTGTCAGTTAATTGTCGTCTTTGGTGATCCCTGTCTTAATTAATGGGAAATTTAATATATATATATATATATATATATATATATATATATATATAGATATAGATATAGATATATATGCAGAGAGAAAGAGAGAGATTTACTATAAATGATTCATATGCAATATACATACTATAGTGTAAACATCTTGTTAGCCTCGTCTATAGCCTGGTCAGTGTATGTCAACATTTTATCATGGAGAATGGTTTCCGCTTTAGCCACTAATTGTATCTAAATAATATAACAAAATGCAAATTTATGCCAAATTTATGTTAATGTTGCTGTTTAAATTATTTTTATGTTGGTTTCGTTGTTGTTATTATTTTCGTTGTTGTTGACTCACCTTGTCTGTGAATTCACCAATATAGGTTTCTAAGGTAGCCACTTGTGAGAAGCGGATAATGCCAATTAGTGTACTGTTTATTCCGACATCTGTTTGTTTGATGACTTCTTTGACGAATTTCTTCATCTGTTACAGGTACGACAAAACAATGTTAATAGCGGCATCCGATCACGGTAGGGTGATAGAAACGAAGATGGGACATAAAGTACAGAAACGAGGATGGGACATAGTATATAGAAACGAGGAAGGGACATGAAGTATAGAAACAAAGATGGGACATAAAGTATAGAAACAAAGATGGGATATAAAGTATAGAAACGAGGATGGGACATAGCATATAGAAACAAGGAAGGGACATAAAGTATAGAAACAAAGATGGGACATAAAGTATAGAAACAAAGATGGGACATAAAGTATAGAAAAGAGGATGGAACATAGCATATGGAAACAAGGAAGGAACATAAAGTATAGAAACAAAGATGGGACATACAGTATAGAAACAAAGATGGGACATAAAGTACAGAAACAAAGATGGGACATAAAGTATAGAAACGAGGATGGGACATAAAGTATAAAAACGAGGATGGGACATAGGATATAGAAACAAGGAAGGGACATAAAATATAGAAACAAAGATGGGACATAAAGTATAGAAACAATGATGGGACATAAAGTATAGAAACTAAGATGGGACATAAAATATAGAAACGAGGATGGGACATAAAGTATAGAAACGAGGATGGGACATAGCATATAGAAACAAGGAAGGGACATAAAGTATAGAAACAAAGATGGGACATAAAGTATAGAAACAAAGATGGGACATAAAGTATAGAAACAAAGATGGGACATAAAGTATAGAAACGAGGATGGGACATAAAGTATAAAAACGAAGATGGGACATAAAGTATAGAAACAAAGATGGGACATAAAGTATAGAAACAAAGATGGGACATAAAGTATAGAAACAAAGATGGGACATAAAGTATAGAAACAAAGATGACACATAAAGTATAGAAACAAGGATGGGACATAAAGTATAGAAACAAAGATGGGACATAAAGTATAGAAACAAAGATGGGACATAAAGTATAGAAACAAGAAACAAGCCAGTTTCTCTCTCTCTCTCTCTCTCTCTCTCTCTGTGTGTGTGTGTGTGTGTGTGTGTGATACGATAATTATTATATCATATAGACGTGTATACTATACCTTAATAAAGTCTGATGTAGAGATACTACTTGATGTATCAACAACAAACACTAAATCTATCTTCTGACCGACACAAGCTGTCAATAAACATTTGATGAAATAATCTCACATTAACAGATGTTTGATTCATCTGGTATTTGAGGTAGATTGCTGACATTAGTACATTAGTAATGACCACATTTTAAATTAGTGCAGTATAACTGAAACTGTACACTGTCAACACACATACACACACGCACGCATGCATGCACGCACTGCCAGTTTCGCATTTCATTATACATGCTAGTTAGTTAGTTAGTTATTCAGTGTGTGTGCGTGTGTGCGTGCGTTTTCTTACCTGGTAGGGGGGCTGTATTGGAGAGAAAAATAAACGGGTCATTAGGTTGCTAACAAAAATATATAAAATATTGGACAATTGGTATACGTTTCGGACAAAGTGGTATTATCATGTTTACTTACGTGGGAAACAGGTAAAGCCATCTCCCTCGTACGGCTCCATACACACACAGGACTCCTTTCCGTTCCCATCATCCACACATTCCGCATTTTCTCCACAACCTATAGGTCTGCATTCCAACACTCCGGGTGTGGTACAATTACAGATTTGTGTACATCCATTTATCATGGCATCTTCACTACCGAACTACATCAACGGAGGGGTAAGTTGATTATGATCAATCCGGTTACCTGATAATAGCTCTCTTCATCAACAGGTAAATTTAGAAAGTCGATATCATACCAAATATGACTGTTTCGATGTTAGGTATTTTTGTATGATTTTGGGGTTCAGTTTAGACACGATAGAAGGCACTCTAAATAATAACAACAACAACAATAATAATAATAATAATAATAATAATAATAATAATAATAATAATAATGTTATTGTTGCTGTTGTTATTGTTGTTGTTATTATAATGATGTACTTTGTGGGTTTCTCGCTGTTATTCAGATATCTCACTATTTTAAAATTCCCTATAATAATATTCCATAGAGTTATTCATGTTAAGATAGTGATATTCAATAAATATTCAGTTTATCACATACCGGTAGGACGCCTCCATCAAACGGGCAGTCCGGATTCGTTGTTGTTGTTGTTGTGGTCGTTGTCGTTGTCGTTGATTCTTCCGCAATTACTGCGAATGGAAGCGATATTTTACGGATCAGATCATGTACGTTGTGGACCAAATAGAAAATATGGAATTTAAGTGAAAAACAAAAAGCTGCTGGCACCTCATCTTTTATTTCAGATATTGTTCTGGCGAGATGATGTACATATGATGGTAATAATAGTCCACTATCGCCATTCGGGATCACATTGGTACACAGCTGCACGTACAATTAACTTAAGGATATTTCTAGCTTTAAGGACGTCATGTTTCGAGTTATTTGCCCTTCTATCGTCCAAATATTATATATTATTAGTAACTACTACTACTACTACTACTGCTACTACTACTACTACTACTACTACTACGATAACTACTATTATTATTACTACTATTACTACTATCATTATTAAATTTATTATTTTTATTATTAGTATTATTGTTACTACTACTACTACTATTACTACTATTACTACTACTATTACTACTACTATTACTACTACTACTAATAATATACCTACAGCAGAAGTCCGGGAGGACATTTGAATTAATTGAGTGACAATATCCCAAGATCATTGAGAGGATAATGTTCCAGTGACAGTGACCAACAGAATAGCGACATTTCATGAACCAGATTTTTCGGAGTCCTTCATCAATGGCATGGCCACAAACCTGGAAAAGGGAAAGATGGATATTGTAGGCGACAAAAGTCATATAAAGCACAACAGTTTATAGAGGAAGTCTATAGTCACAGAATGAGGAGTGAGCCATTGAGTAAATATTGCTGTTAATATAGGGCCGCTTGTGGGCACGTTTTGCCAACTGAATGAGCCGAGTGACATCGACAGGGAATGAACCACGGTGAAGGGTGAAACATCCATCTGACATAACCGGCCCAAAGTTAGAAACTAAGTACTACAAATCTTTGGGCATCCATGCAGCCAGTTATGCCATCGACGAACCCCGGAGTGAGTAAATGTGAATGAGTGGTTTGTTTCGACTCAGAACTAGTCATATATGCGACATATACGGTACAGTGGCGACGCCTTGGGACAACATCCCACGAACACAGGCAACCTTTCTTTCTATTTCAGTGCTCTAAACATTACACTGTCATCCACAAGCCTATTTCATGTTGTACAGAAAGTTCTGAAAACGCTACTTTGACTGAATCATTGAATATGTGCAATATTCTCATTTATTCAACGTAGTACTGCGTTCAATCAGCGGTGCATGTTCTCTGTAGATATGTAATAATTTATATGCGTTTGGTGAAACTAGAAACAAATTATTAAAGCAGCCTTGTTTCGTCATGTTAAGGGGAATTTATATCTCAGGCCATTACTGTAGGGCACAGCCTATGACAACATTATATTTTTCACCTCTTTATAAACAATTTGATGTAACCGTCTCATCGTATTAATTGTAATTTTTCTTTAGCTTGCTTATCAATCGCCTTTGCTGTCATCCAATCATGACGATGATTGATTAATTACTAGTTCAGATGTGCTGAGAATGAAAGTACTCTTAACATATGTGTGAACCAATTATCTCATCTGCTTCCGATTTACTTATATCTATTGGCCGATCTAGAAAAGAGCATCATGGAATGATACGTCATCACACTGAACGAGCGAGTGAATCAGTAGTTTATCCCCGGTGCTCATCTCACACCCGATATACACGACAGGGGGCAGAGGGCAGATTAGGCAAACGTCACACACAGATGGTTATGATTCGTCTACAAGGTGAAGACGAACCACTTACCTTGTAGAAATGAGAGTTTTCGTTCATTAAGGCCTCACATCTGTCGCATTGTTCTTCTTCCGGTGCTGAGATGTTAAATGTATTGCAATTAGCAGGCGACTCGTTGAATCAGTACTAATAACATATAATTAAGTGTTACTTATTTCAGGCCAAATTTCCACCTGTACAAACCCTCCCTCACCACATTAATACGATTATTTGTTCTCGAAATCTTTCGTGTTGTGCTAAGCAATATGGGTATTTTTGAATTATGAATTTTCATTCATATGATTATGCCACAGACAGTTATATTTTAATTATCGTGTGCTACTTAAAGAACTGATATGTAAATAATTTCTCTACCAAACTCTATTAGGTCATGGATTAGGCATTATTTTTGAAATAAATTGATTAATTGACAATCTAACTGATTCATTAATTAATTGATTAAACTTTTTACAGTTGGCTCCTGACGACTTGGAATTATTTTTATATTTATCTTTATATTTATTATTATTATTATTATTATTATTATTGATATAAAACTTACGACAATAACCACCAGAAGTACATGTATCCTTCAGATTTTCGAGGTTCATCTTATCATTAGTTCCCCATACAAACTTTGGCAGTTCTGGAATATGAATGGATGAAGCAACATCAATTAACTGCATTTATGTTAATTGCTCTTTAAGTTAATGGCCTGTTAACTTTTAACATCTATATTAATAGTTATATAATACTATTTTTAACCTATCTTCCTTTCCCATGTCCCTCTGATTTGAAAATAAAAACCTTTGCTATAGTTCAGTCACGTGACCATTTAAGCCAATACACGAATCCAACCAATGCGGTTTAATTTCGACAAGAAATTACATTAGAAGGTAGGTTGCAATAGGAGAATCGATACTAATGGAGGTAAACAAAATAATGAGTGAGTGATCGAGTCTGGCAACTGTAGCCGAAAGGCGAGTTTATGTGGAAATAAAATTATCGTATGATACATCCCACAAACACGGGTGTTACTGGAATTCGAACCCCGATCCCGACATTGACGGTGGAATTTGGTACTAACTGCGCCACAGATGTATAACATACCAACTGGTAGACACTCATAGTTCACAACTGTAATGAAGTTCTTGTAGCAGATGAACTTGAGGCTATCCAGGAAGTATCCCAACTTGGTCTTCTGGCTCATCAATGACATACACTTCTTATATTTGGCCTCTAACGTTTCCTCACTGAGGAATTGACCACAACGCTAGACACGGTGAAGACAAAATTAAGGAAGTGACCTAATGAATCGTATACCTCGCACGCACGCACCCACACATATATGCACCCACACGCACAAACCCACACATACGCACGCATGCATGTACGCTCGCATACACGCAATCACACATACACCATCACACACACACACACACACACACACACACACCAGAAAACAGTAATCATACTAACGTGATTTTCATGAAAACTGTACCTGGTAAAAGTCGGACTTCGGATTTTTCAGAAGTTCGCATGGATTGCAGCACTTAGGATAAACTGTAATATATATATATATATATATATATATATATATATATAAAGTGACCATGATAATCAGATAACCGACCCTTTTATCTGTGTAAAAATACAGAAGGACCTTTGACTCCAACTATTTACCAGATGTATACGGTTCTATGTTTACTTCAGATGAAAATAATTATTTACATAAGTTATGTTTATGTCCGTGTCCGTGTCCATGTCCGTGTCCGTGTCCATGAGAATGTGAATGTGAGTGATGTCTAGGTTTATATCCCTTTCCGTAAGCATAAGACTCTTGAGCGCCGACTGACGTCGATATAGACCAACCTGAAGAAAACAAATAGGTTTTTGAACACAACTCTATAATTATCGTAAAATATAATGTTTATTTGATGATCATCATAGATAATGTCCATGATATAAAACAAAACTGAACAATCAAATGGTAAATATTGTTTAAAATTTCATTGAACAACAAACCTTTTTTTCTTAATACATACATGCATATATATATATATATATATATATATATATACGCATCTTACGACTGTTCGCCTTTACGACATCCGGCGATACGACTTAAATATGATTATAATATCATTACACATATATACGTGTAAAATACGTAATATACGTATGATATACGTAACGTAATTATAACATAGGCCGACAATTTGGTGCAGGTCAAGGTCGTAACCAATCAAGGTCCTCAGTCGACGACTACATCTATTTACGTTATAATCTGACCTACTTACGTTTTCCTCCTCTCACACCGGACGCCGAGTAGGAAGTCGACACAGATTTCGCTCCACGTTCATACCCCTTTCCTAGAGTCGTAAACAAAGCTTAGTTTACAATCGGGAAGGACTATACATTATCAGGTTATTTATAGACAACAAAAATATCGGAAACATAAGTATACACGTCCCTTCGAAACATTCCATTAAAACAATCTCTCTCTCAGCCATACAATAGTTTCAACGGTTGCCAGTAAAGTGTACGATGATTGACTTTATGGTTTGATGAGCGTTTGACAATTATCAACTGTATTGTTAAAGCGTTATTTACCTTTAGATTTCGAGTATGAAACCGATTTGTGGAAATGGCCATGACCGAATTGTCCAGCGAACGACACGTGCTTCGACGTCGAAAAGGACGTAGAACCTGGAATTAATTGTGATAAATATATCATAGACAAGGTGTATAGTTGGACAGTTAGGTCCCGATTAAAAAACAAACCCAACAACTTCGAATAATTTCAGATGTCCTATCATCAGACATGAAATGTAGATGTAAACGTAAAAGTTGGCTTAAATGGGCCGAGCGACCTCCATAGATAATGAGACGAAGTGAAAGATGAAACAACCTTCTCACATAGCTCGGCCGGGGTTTGAACCCAGGTGATATAGATCTCTGGCCAACCGCGCTACCAATTAGGCCACGGAGGCGCCCCTATGATCAGACTCAGACATGAAGCATTTCGTCAAACGTACATTTTATATTGTAGGCATTTACCAATAATTACCAATAATTGATTATGCCGAAAAGAGCATTTGACACTTGTAAATGGTCAGTTAGAATGACTTATTCCTATTAATTACATCTCCCATTATACCTGTGTGAACTGGTTTCCATTAGAAAGTCATCCCGAAACATTCAGGTCATCCAGTCAGATACTATTGCAGGTGCCAGTGTCTCGGCTCAAGTCATATGGTGATTGCGCATTTAGTGTTGCAGCCCCACTTTGTGGAATAGGTTGCCGGCAGATATTAAAAATGTGTCGTCTATTGAAAATTTCAAATCTATTCTAAAACACACCTATTTAAGGTCGCTTTCACCGATAAATAATTATTATCTTTTTAATCAGTTACAGGGTTTTTAACAGACCTATTATTTGGGGTATTATTATATTACATATTATTTGTACAACGCCGTTGAATGGCTCCTGCTAGTAAGGGCGCTTTATTAAATATACATTATTATTCTTATTAAATAATGCCAACTTACAGTGACCGTTTACTGAAAAAAGAAAGAAATAAAATATGAATCATTGTCAATAAAGTACGTCAAAATGGTGATAATAATTAATGAAGCAAGAATTTAGTTAACAACAAATATTTTTAGTATATAGAAACATTCAGGTACGAACGTGACGAACTTCACATTTTTATAATTTGTCTTCGACAAAAGTTTAAGCCTTTGTGACCTTTGTTTCAATACCTTTATTTACAGAACGAGATACAGATGTTGACGTTGTAATGTGATGATAACAGTTAGGTCCTCTCACTACAACATCCGTCGACTCTGAACGTGACATAGACTCTGAAAATAGCCACATATAATACAACGATTACTGGCATGGGATATATCGAGGAAAATTAATACAGTCTTGTTCCGGTATAAATAGATTCGCTATACCGTGGATGTAGACTATAACGCAGGGGATACTTTATTGTTAATTAGTTGGACTGAACCGTTTTAGCAGTTGGTATTTACCAACAGTTACTGAAAACCTAGTATATCTAGGTGTTGGTCTAAGTTAGATAAGCGAATAATTAGATGGAGCTTAATTGGATATTAGAACAAATACACATTTCTGTAGATATCTGTTGATGTGGCATTGATAACCCGCTCCCCATTTTCAATCGTATGTGCATCCGCCCCAAAAACATATTTCCGATTACTTGTATATCATCTCGCAGTTATCATTTGTGTTTTACCGATTACATGTAGAAAATAGGTTGATTGAATCATCTTCAGCATCCTCATCATTCGAACACAGGAATAAGCGTCCATTTAATGACCAATATGGTTGCTGCCTCTGTTGTGAAGCGGACATTTAGTTATGAAACAGGGCGGCATCCTTATTAGCTGGGGCCCACAGGCTGATAAGTAGCCCAGACACATATATGTATCGATATGTGGAGGTATGGAACATTTTATATTTAGATTGATGTGTCATCATTCGCCTATAGACTCTGATACTGACAACCGACCTGATGTTTAAGTCGTCTTACCATGTGATTCGCCTATAGACTCTGATACTGACAACCGACCTGATGTTTAAGTCGTCTTACCATGTGATTCGCCTATAGACTCTGATACTGAGAATCGACCCGATGTTTAAGTCGTCTTACCATGTGATTTGCCTATTGACTCTGATACTGATATCGAGGTGTGTGCTTTACGATAACAGTTTCCTTTGCGCGTTGACTCGTATCTGGACATGGAAGCCGACATCGAACCTGAAGGTAAATTGATACTAATAAGCCTTATACCACACGCATACGTACAGACACACATACACGCACACGCACACATTCACAGACGCATACACAGAGGTGTTTCGGTTGAGCCAGGCAACCGGCAAGATTTTCTTTGCCGAATACGCCATCTTTAGTAAATTTCAAAAATTTATTTATAATTAGTCCCCTTGGTGAAGCAGTAAATTTCAGACCATATGCATTTTCCTCATTCGAGTTAGTCAGCCACGTAAAATAATTGTCATTTCGACCATTATTATTATTATTATTATTATTATTATTATTATTATTTTTTCGTTGTGTTATTATGGTCTTCTGTCATTTGAAAACCAATTACAGTTAAGCTCGATACAAAACGGATTATACTGATATGATGATGATTGGTGTGTTACTGCCACTTTTGTGCACATGCTAAGCTAAATGGGGCGAACGACCAAGGTGGCGCTCCGATTAAATTGATATCGAAAGGTGAACCCAATTTCAATGGATTATGTCCGATGTATTTTATAATATATCCCAGAGTGTGTACATCTTCAGCATTCCCGTTAAGGATACTATCTTATCGTCTATTGCTAGATGTCTACAATGACACTTACGATGTCCCTTGTTTATAGTACGTGATACAGACATAGATGTGTGAACTTTATGATGACCACAAGGTCCAGTGATCGATATATCTCTCGTCTCTGAGGCGGACATGGCAACTGAAATTATGATAAAGATTCTTATCAGAGATGAGACAATATAGATTCCTAATATGCAATAAAATAATATTCAGTTCATAAAATTAATTAATATATTATATATATTAAAAAATTTTAATAAAAATAAAATATTAATTAATATTAAAATTTTTTGATAAAAAAATTTTAAAAAAATTATATATATATATATATATATATATATATATATATATATATATATATATATATAAAATTAATATTAATAAATAAACAAAACAAACAATAAAAAAATAGATGAAGAGTTGTCAAAAATAATTATGACTTATTTATACAAAAGCAAATATTTGAGAATCAGGACACGAGTACAACACTAGATTTGTCTTATACTGAGTCCCAGCGTGGGTAAGTTTTATTGGCACAAAGAAAATTTAATCTAAAGACACGTAGTATGACGTAGAGGTCCAATCCAGAGCTTCGACTCTACAGAGAGTTTATTAATTTAAAAAGCTTATACTACAAATGTTTACCCAAACTAACTTACGGCGAAATAGACGCCTGCTATGAAATGTTTATCCATATATGCCCGTTATCTATTTATTGGACTTTAAACATAACCTAAGCACACAATAATATGTTCGAAATTTCGAGTTTCCGGTTTCGGATCCGGGTAAATGGTTAACTTAAAATGAACAATGATGCCGAGAACCGAGGGGGGTTACTTAATTCTAAAACGTTCGCACATCGAACACTTACGATGTCCTTGGCCAACTGAACGTGAGACTGATGTAGATAGATGAGTCTTACGATGGCCACCAGGTCCTGTCACTGACACATCTTGGGTCATAGATGCTGACATAGAGCCTGTATTTATAAAACAAAATTTATGATCGTTTAAATTAGCTCCGAAGTGAAAGTCACATACAAAGGAAAATCACAAAACATACACACTAAAGAAAGGAAGAAAACCCCCCAGACATATGGAGGGAAAAAAAAAAAAAGAAAAAAAAACCCAAAACAGACGGACAAAAACAACAAATAAACAAAAGAATAACAAAGAAAACACAGACAGACAGACAGACAGACAGACAGACAGACAGACAGAAAGAGACAAAAACAAACAGAAAGACAGACAGACATACAGATATACAGACAGACAGAGAAACAGACAAACAGACAATAAAGTAAACAAACAAATTTCCCCAGTGTTAATAAATCTCACTTCGTGATTGAAACATCTTTGGCCAAAAGGGCAGACAAAAGAACTTATGTTTTACAGAAGAGTTGTGAGAAGATATCATTTAAAGGCTAGAAAACATAAATAGCTCACAAGGTTTATATTTAGTATAACTTGTAAAGGAAAGGAGACGTTAAATAGGTTATCACCTTAATATAATATTGAATCAATTAATATTTTAGTATCGATGATGTTATCAACTTACGATGACCTATATGTAATAAAATAATAATCGTAATAATCATTATTCTCTAAGTAGTTCATGTAGTGGATATATTGTTGAAGGTAGTGGCTACTCCGTACACATAACAGTTCAATTTCTTAGGAAACCTATGCTTTAATTGGCCTATAATCACAATAATAGTTATTAATTAAAGTTAAATATCAAATTCGAAATACGGTAGTTATGTCTAATGAGGTATATTTTATTTTTTGTTATTAATGACAAGTTACCGCATTTGTGAAATAAACAATATATAAACTTACGATGGTTTTTGCCAACAGATCGTGACACAGATGTCGATGTATGAGCCTTGAAGTGACCTCCAGCTGTTGTGACTGAAATATCTTTAGTCGTGGAGGCAGACATTGCACCTGTTTTAATGTAATAAAGCACAACTCATAGCAATCTAAATATGATAAAATGCTTAAAACATTTTAGCTGATACGGGTATCTAAAATTGAAAACAGTTTGCCATAGAACAAGTAACACACAATGACACCTATCCAAATGAATCATACACGGACTGCTTGCAAATAGTCTATTTAAGAAGGAGCCCTATTCAGATAACACTCTATTTCTTCACTCCACACATGGGCACACATCCGTTTTCCGTCGGGTACTTTATTCCATTAAAAATCCGCACGTGTGTGTGTGTGTGTGTGTGTAAATGTGTAAAACATAATCGGTTAGGGTTAGCTGTTTTATGGCCACTTTTGTTCACAAGAGTGATGAGGCGAAGTGAAAGATGAAACGTCCTTCTGATATAGCCCAGCCAGGGTTTGAACCCAGGTGCTCTTGATATGTGGCCAACTGGTCAACCAGTTAGGCCTTGGAGGCCCATAAATATATATATAATATATAATATATATATATATATATATACTTATATATTAAATTAATAGAAACAGATATTTACTAGTATAGAGGGATATTTACTTTGATAAAATCATCGGTATATATAAGTAATATTTGGAAATACTAATTTAACATAAATTACAAGCAAACAAATATATATAAAGAGTTGTCAAACAGAATTATACCCTATTTATTCTGAGGTATACATCTGGAGAATAAGGACACGAGTACAACACAAGATTTGTCTTATACTGAGTCCCAGCGTGGGTAAGTTTTATTGGCACAAAGAAATTTAATCTATAGACAAGTGGTAGGATATAGATGTCCAATTTATAGCTTCGACCCTACAGAGAGTTTATTAATTTAAAATCTTATATCACAAATATTTACCCAAACTCACATACAGGGAAATAAACGCCTGTTATGAAATGCTTATCAATGTATACCTTCATTTATGTATTGCACTTTATTCAGAACTTAAGCAGAATATATTATATTCTAAATTTCAGGTTTCCAGTTACGGATCCGGATAAATGGTTAGTAAGTGCTTTTATTCCTCCATATACTGTACATAATAGATATAAATATTACAATTGTATTTTTTTTCTTCATGATACAGTAAACAGAGAGGTAACACCAATAACCTTATAGGTTGAGAATCAATGGCAATGGCATACATTATTTGATATAAAAGACAAGATATATAACTGATATTGGGTTAGGTGTTACCTGAAAGAGGTGTGAGAGAAAAATACGACTGGAAGATATATAACAGTATCATAGACACAATGACCTATTATTAAGACAGAAATGTATCAAATTGAATAATGAACTAATAACAGGAAAGTTACTTAATCCTAAAAGGTTCGTATATTATGCACTTACAATGTCCCTTTCCAACTGACCGTGACACTGATGTAGATAGATGAGTCTTACGATGGCCATCAGGTCCTGTCACTGACACATCTTGGGTCAAAGATGCTGACATAGAGCCTGTATTTATAAAACAAAATATAGTGATCGTATAAATTGACTCCAAAGTGAATGAAAAATCACAAAATTCTGAAATAAAACCTTCCCACTAAAAAGACAGAGAGACAGAAAGAAAGAAACAGACAAACAGACAAACGTACATACAGACAAACATACAGACAGGATGAAAGACAGTCAGACAATCAGACAGACAGACCTACAAACAGACACACAGACAGACAGACAGACAAAATAACAAACAAATCCCAGATAGACAGGTAGACAGATAGACAAACAGCCAGACATACAGACAAACACAAATTAAACAGACAAATTTCCCCTGTGTCAGACAGAAAGACGGATCGAATAACAAACAAATCTCAAATAGACAGATACACAGATAGACAGACAGGCAGACAGACAGCCAAACAAAAAGTAAACAAACAAATATCTCCAGTGTCAATTTGTGATTGAAACATCTTTGGTCAAAAGGGCAGACAAATAACTTATATTTTATTGAAAAGTTGTGAAAAGGTATCATTTATAGACCAGGAAACATAAATAGCTCACAATGTTTATATTTAGTATAACTTGTAAAGGAAAGAGACGTTACATAGGTTATCACCTTAAAATAATATTGAATCAATTAATATTTTAGTATCGATGATGTTATCAACTTACGATGACCTATATGTAATAAAATAATAATCGTAATAATCATTATTCTCTAAGTAGTTCATGTAGTGGATATATTGTTGAAGGTAGTGGCTACTCCGTACACATAACAGTTCAATTTCGTAGGAAATCTATCCTTTAATTGGCCTATATTCACAATACTAGTTATTAATAATAGTTATTAATTAAAGTTAAATATCAAATACGAAATACGGTAGTTATGTCTAATGAGGTATATTATATTCTTTGTTACCGCATCTGTGAAATAAACAATATATAAACTTACGATGATTTTTGCCAACAGATCGTGACACAGATGTCGATGTGTGAGCCTTTAAGTGACCTCCAGCTGTTGTGACTGAAATATCATTGGTCGTGGAGGCAGACATGGCACCTGTTTTTAAGGTAATAATTGTTACCATGTACAACTCCTAGCAAACGTAATGTCTTAAAATGTTTAAAAATATTCTAGCTAATACGGTTATTTAAATTTCGAGACAGCTTGTCGTCAGACACATATGTCATAATACGTAATAACACCTATCCAAATGCACCATACATGGACCGATTGCGAAATGGTCCATTTAAGAAGGAGGTACATTCAGATTACACTGTTTTTTCAATCCCCATTGGGGCACAAACCCGTTTTCCAGTCTGGTGCTTCATTCCATTCCAAAGCCGTATGTTAATTCGCCATTCCCAAGTACTAATCAATCCTAGCAAACTAAATTTCATAAATGTTTTGAAAACCATTTAAACTGTTACGGGTATTTAAAAATCGAAACAATGTGACGAAACATCTGTCATAACATACTTTAATACATATCATAATGTCTAGCAACGCTGCGGGAGTAACGAACATTTGACTTGACCAGGAATCTCAATTTTAAATACAGTATACTCCATAATTATAATTAATGCATTAATAAACATTTAATTAATTGTTAAATGACAAATATTGAATTACTGAGATAAACGTTCTATAAAATTTCAACGAAGGTATTTCTGACGCACAGAATGAGTCATTAAATATTTATCGTTTTGATATATTAAGATACGTCCAAATAGTCTTGTCTTTTTGCATGATGATGTATCT
This sequence comes from Paralvinella palmiformis, assembly GCA_025642065.1. Taxonomy (NCBI): domain Eukaryota; kingdom Metazoa; phylum Annelida; class Polychaeta; order Terebellida; family Alvinellidae; genus Paralvinella; species Paralvinella palmiformis. Next base: position 193,196 of record JAODUP010000832.1, read on the forward strand.
TATAGTTTCTCAGTTTAATAAGCGTGTGAAATAATCAATGAATTTATTTAGTTGATATGTGGAGTGGTTTGAAACACACCATGACCTTTATTTAGGCCAAATACATTACGGGGAGTTATCGAATCAAAGATTAGAACCAAATAACTGCTTTTGACCATGTTCAGATATAATTAACCCTTTAAATGATAATATCAAATAAACATGTCCTTTGCCAGTATATGCGACATCGATGTTGACGTAGATTGTCTACAGTAACCTACGACATCGTTGACTGATGAAACATCATACAGTGGTGTTAGGTAGTCACAAAATACATCAAGCCCACCATGTGCACAAAAGTGGCCCTAAAACATCAATCATCATCATCATCATAATCATCATCATCACATAAGGCATCATTGACCACTGTAAATATTTCAAGCATTGCTGAAAAAAGGTAGTCACACTTTATTGACTATTTAACTATGGAATGTAAATTGAATATATTTACACAATTTCATTGTTATTAATTATTTTATAATAATAATAATAATAATAATAATAATAATAATAATACAAACACTTCTATAGGAGTCTCTATTATAATATTTGGATAACCATTACGTGATGACTATTTCAACTTACAATGATTCTTGCCAATGGATCTTGACACGGAAGCCGATGCGTGTGTCTTCAGGTGACCTTTAGGTCCATTAATGGACACATCGCGGGACATTGAAGCAGACATCGCTCCTGATAATTAATTTGAAAATATTGACATCGAGTGAAGTAAACTGCTTAAAACTTGCCTAATGAAATCATGATTAGTCATGCTAATTAGTAATGTCAGTAAAACTCAATTAATTGGTTACTAATAAGAATTCTTAAGCAAGTATGTGTATTTAAACAGCACATATGTCAGATTAATTATTAAAGGTATTTTGCACATATGGTTTAGGCATTTAAAAAAAAACTCAATTAAAAGTTTGAAAAATATCCAGTATTTAGGCAGGTATTATTGATCTGTTTGACATGAAACAAGAATATATGTCGAGGAGTATATGCATGTTTATTTCCAAAACTATTACAAATCGGAGAGTGATCATGTTTATGAGAATTGTATGATATTTCACTTCACGACACAACTTATTTAATAATGAATGCATATTTAAAAATAAATCTAAATGTCCAAGTATCGAGGTGATACTATTGAATAGAGTTGTGGTTGGAAGATACATTTAAAATTTTGATCTCGAAACATATTACTTTTTATATAGCAAATGTTTTATGTATTATATTTCTCGAGACTAAGTACTGCTTTCATTTCCCAGACATGAGCTCATTTATAATATCATAATGTTTATATTATCACATTAATACGTCAACGATGATGAACTGGACTTTAAACTTACGATGTCCATTACCAGCTGAACGTGATATCGACGTCGCAGTGTGACTTGCGTAATGACCTTCAGGCCCAGCCATTGACACGTCTCTCGTCATCGAGGCGGACATAGAAGCTAGAATTAAAGAAACCATAAGACGAAAAAGGATGACGTCACGCACAATGCAATCGAATTAAGTCGCTTCTCCTTTATTCGCACCGAATCTGCTAAACATCATATTTCCATTTCACCAATTAATTATTTGATTTTGTTTATTAATTAGTGTAGGTGTCATTAGAAGTTCGGCTGAAATGTTGTGCGTTTGGGGCATTCTTCATAATTTGTAATTAGTTTATCAGTGATATTATTATTAATGGGGAGGCTATGTACATTCAACCTCTCAACGAGCCTATTGTATGATATACATTTTAATAGTAAAAACACCTGATAACTGAACTATAAACACATAAAGTAGTAAAAGACATATAAATACTAGAAACACATAATAAACCATAAACCATTTTGTCATTTATTTTATTGTTGGAATACATGTGAATATTTTACTTTACGTCAAGACTTTAGAGTTACTTATCTAAAACTAGCATAACGTCTACTTACTGTGTTTTCCTTTTCGTATGAACGTAAATACATAATAATAATATAATTATTTACGATTGTAACAATTTATGTCAACATATGATAATATCTTTATTCTTCTTTACTTGGATCATGACGAGATAAACTATAATCATTTTGTAATATTATTATAAATATTACTTACCCTGAGATGGACATGTACAACCATCAGTTCCTGAAAATAAAAACGATAGTAATATCACACTAAGTAATTAGCAATATAATATAATATAATATAATATAATATAAATAATATAATATAATATAATATAATATAATATAATATAATATAATATAAATATAATATAATATAATATAATATATATAATATAATATAATATAATATAATATAATATTAAATAATATAATATTAAACAATATTAAATAATATAATATAATATAATATTCGAGCCGTGATAGCGCAGTTAGTTAGAGCGTAGGACTCGTAGCCGAATGGTCGCGGGTTCGAATCTCCGTGAAGTGCAATGCCGTCATGTGGCGACTGGTTCAATCATCCATAAAAATGAGTACCTGACAGGACGCGATGGCTATGTGTTTGAGTAACGCTTTGGCAAAGCCTATAATGGCAGCATGCGTTGTATGCTCCCTTGGGAGTTGAGATGTTTGTTGGGAGGAAACAGGTTTGAGTCAGGGATAATAATATTGTAAGGCGCCCCAGAACAGGGTTACCTGGTTCTGGCGCTATATAAACATGCATTATTATATTATAAACATTATATAATATAATGTAATATCATATTAAATAATATAATATTAAATAATATAATATAATATAATATAATATATAATATAATAAAACATAAAGTATTACCAAACTATAAAATTAGACTGGAAATGGAGATTGATTAATCTGATAATGAGCGTATAACACTCATATAACACTTTTTGTCGATGTTATTTAAACCTGTGTTATAAATAAGTTAGAACATTTGAATAAAATAAGTTCGCAAATAAATGCATTTGCTGGAAAATATATCTTAAGCACAATAATTAAATATAGCACCTGACGTGCTAGGGGCGGATCCGGGATATTTGGAGTGGAGAGTCTAAACAAGTGTTAAGCCATTATGTGAGGCGGAAAGTGCCGAGGTGAGGTGGGTAAGGGAGGAGTCTCCCCCTTTCTCTGTGAAGGAAAAATGGAAATCAGACAATGCTTAGATGTCTTCTGAAGCACTACAGAATGCGTATTTTTCAAGTTTATTATCTAATGAGCTCAGAGTTAGCGGGTCGCCATGTCATGATTCAAATTGCTCGGGGGGGGGGATCCCTAGTTTGGTAATTTAATATGATATTAGAATCAGCAAAGTATTCACTGGCCGGCAGTTGTCTGCATATAAATGGTTCCGCAACTGTTACAGTAAGATATCAATAAAAGGAATGCCAATTGAAGAGTTGTGTCAGCAGGTTCATTCGACCTAATATATTGATACATTGGAATCCTTTGCATTTCTTCTTCAGTGGCTATAAATGAAGCCATCTGCTTTGGTTCGTCATACCATCTCAGGAATTCTACGCCAATGTCATCCCTCAAACATTGAATCTCTGATTGGATATTATCAATCATTGTGTATGCCCCAAAGACATCAATATCTCTTCTTTGTAGTTTAGCAGACAAACCTTTCGAATAATCCAAACTATTCTCCAATACTGTGGAACCAATAAAAACTCAAAAACTCTGCAGACTACGTTTCATACCATGAGCCGTAGTCTTGGTGTCACTATCCCAATTCCAACGATTTTCATGAACCTCTGGACAAACATGGGGATTAACCATAGAATCAGGGCAAGTGACCACGTGTTCATAAAGTTCACCATATGTTTTCAAACAAGAATGTCTTTCAACCCGGCGTGTCTTGCACAAACCTTTAAGTTACTCGTGGCGAGTATTTGGGAAATATTATTTGAGAGCAGGCTCCAGAAATGGTTGCCTCCTGGGAGAATTGTCAAAACATTACTAAGTTATTATTTAACAGACAAATCACAATTATACTTCGTTTTATACTAAGTAAATAGTCTGTTAAATAATAATGATATCAGGAACAAATTACACAATACTCAATCTGTGGTTATTGAAGAATGACAAATTCGCAGTACAAAGACTAGTTATTATGTCGCCAAATGATATACTGTATTTAAAGATGGAGAATTCCTACTGGAGATGGGAGTGGAGTTCTGACCCGCTGAGAGGATGGAGGTGCCTGACCCCCAGCCCCCCGATAGATCCGCCACTGCATCAACAAATCATAAATAAACGGAGACAATTACCATTACTTCCTTTCATTATAAAGAATTGTTGACTGTATTTAATGGTTTAATGGAATTTCTCTTTTTAGTATTCCTTTGTTTATTTGAGGCACGTTTAGTCGCCGATTACCTAATACAAGAACGTGAACTTCTTGTATTGGTAGCCATACTTACAGTCTAAGTATATGCTAACATCTAAGCAGCTTTTCTTTCTATTCACAAAAACCTACCTTTAAAAAGAATTTAGTAGAATGTAACAAGGTTGGAAATCAGTTACAAATCACTGAATATAGAAAGTACGAAATAGGCTCTCACAGACATATACAATAACAAATACAAATACAGCTATATCAGCTGTGACTAACCTCGAATTTTCACGGCTGCTGCTATTAGAAGCAGCAATAAAACGGATAATCTCATCTTGTAGATGGTTCTGTAAAATCTGTAAAAATCAACACATGAAATGTTTAGCAATTCAGATGAAATATGAGAAGTTTGAAATTATCATTCGAATCTAAACACAACCTGGTCTCTGATGTTTTGACATTTTATTCTCATTCCACGTCTAAATGCTTGACATTTTACCTCTTTATCTACAATGGGGGCAGATTAGCTCCCCCGAAAATCTCTTATCGGCGTTAGGAAATCTGCCGACAGTTCTATTTTATATAACTAACCCGATGTAAACATCTGCCGACATCTGTTAACATCTGTCACGCGATGGGTAATATGACAAAACATTTTTATTTACTTCTTTAAAGAAAAACAAATACATAATTATCTTTATTATTAACATCTAGCGCTCGATTTTCTCCCATCGTTTACCCGTTCAATATATGTAACAAATTTTTAAGGTCAATGGAGATAAAATGGAGTACACCTTATCACCTTGTTCTGGACATCCATGTTTAAATGATATTGTAATGACGTCTGATATGACGCTATATGTAACAGGAGTAAAATTAGGACTTATATCAGGAGTAATTTAAATTTAAAATTAAAGGTATGCGCTAATACGGCGAAGTTTATCAGACGGATCGATACGGAATCATTAAAGGGTGAGTAAGTGAGTGAGTGAGTCTTCTGTTCAGCCTAGGCAATAGTCACGTCTGTGACATATGATCGAGAGGGAATTTATTAAAGAAGCGCTCAGAATCAAAACAAAATATACATCTAAATTTAATAAAATGCCAAATACTGCCAACGTTAACTATTACTTCTTGCATGCCACCAATAAGCTGTCGATCTGAGCCGTACCATGGTCTACGTAAGGCTGTGTGTATAATCTAAAAAGTAAATTATGCGCAAGGGAATAAATACAGTATCGGAAATAAACCCCAAAAGGGCTCAGATTATCGAGATAAATAGTACGGCTTGAAATTAGGTCATTCCGATAGTACATTAGTCAGAGCGCTGCACTGCAAATCTTTAGGTTGTCAGTTCGAATCCAACTCATGCCTACGTTTGTCCTATTTATTACCCTTGGCAGGAGGCCTCTATGGCCTAACTGGTAGCGCAGTTGGCCACAGATCTATAGCACCCGTGTTCAAACCCAGCCCGGGATATATCACGAGGGGTATTTCACCTTTCAGAACGCCTCATTATCATTGGAGGTCGCTCGGCCCATTTAGCCTACCGTGTGCACAAACGTGGCTGTAAAATAGCAACAATTACATTTATTTATTACCCTTGGCTAAGGCTAAACAACCCAACTCGAATACTGCACACAGCGCGTGATTGGTGTGGATAGATACGCTGCTTTGGCCTATAAACGGAGTGTAACCTCAGTGTGCTGGGAGGTGTAACAGCTTTGTTTGTATGCGATGAGCCGAAATGTGAGATAAATTACCCCGGACGTGTTTTTGTTTGATCACCGGGGTGATATATCGAGTGTAGCACTACCGTGTTTGTTCACCAAATACTCGGTCCATTGCTTCTCGTGAAACATTTGATTACCCGCTGATAATTGTATTTTTTGTTACAGTCGATTCCGAAATAAACAGATGTATACTGGCGCTATTTGTGTGCCATATTTTAACCTGTGTTTAGGATGTTAAGACGGGATCACGGCTCATCCGGTATTTGAACTAATTTTTCTAACCGTAGATGTTCTTCTCAAGTGTTAGATGTCTCTGTAAGATCAGGTTTGACAAATTGATTTAACCACAACACGGTCTTTGAAATTGTAGAAAATGTTAATTCATAATAAGCGCATGCTAGCTGTTTCTAGTGATGATAAAATAGATGATTATGATGATGATAATGCCGATAAAGTATTTGATGATGATGATGATGAAGATGAGGTGGTGGTGGATGAGGAAGGTAATACACAAAGGTAACGATTATCGGTAGACAACCTCGAAAGACAACTGTTTTGTGGCATGTTATGATTAAGTTTTGAAATTATTATCAGTAAAATCTCAGTTATCTCTTTTGTTACTGGAGAGTAAAATATTATGTTGAATATTACAATAAATGAATTTAAACAAATTAAAATCATTCATGCTGAAATTCAAGCAAGTAAGCCTCCTCGCAATATTTATGGCTTAGCGGTAGGAGGTCCATCTTTAAAACAGCCTTTCAAAATAAAAAGTTTTGGAACATCTGAGACAAAATGCCACCAACATATGAACTTATTTCGAATTGTATGGGTAGAAGAATGCAATTTTGATTAAGCCAAGAAGCTTCATAATATATTGTGTGTCTATTATGACATATACTGCTGATATATAGTAACTTCATGAATGTTAATGTTTATACACTATTAACACAATAAAATGAAAACGTGAACGAATTAATTATATATATCGTTGAATTTTATTTTCAGTTGAATGCCCGATTGTTGTGCTGGGCTTGCTTCGCTAACCCTTGAATATTAGGTTGTAGATGTGTGCTCGCAAGCCTCAGTGTACCCTCCAAATGTGCAACTATGAGTCTACTACGGGTCTTGATTATTTTGCTGAACAGTTGTAGACATAGGTACGTGCTTCCGAATAGTGCGCTTATCATTGGAAGGTGACGCATTAGTCCGTAGAACTGCTCGGCTGGAACATATAATATTGGCAGAACAATCAATCTCAACTTCAGCAAACTTGGTTTTCAAGTCAATGGCCATGTTTCAGCAAACTTGGTTTTCAAGTCAATGGCCATGTTTACTGCGTTGGAAAATAAACATAATGTGTATAATTGCATTGTTTGCGTTGTCCCTCCCACAGACGACGGAGCTTCTACTGAAATGCACAGAAGTGTTCAAATAGTTTGTTGATTAACTTGTTTCTGCCCTGTAATTTTATGTTCAACACGTTCAGATGTTTTGAAACGTCTACCAACAATGCCAAATCTGACAACCATGCCGAGTCTGACAGTTCTGGGACACCGAACCCCATTTGCGCACCAAACACGGCGAGTACGTTCTGAAGGACATAGACACGGTGAAACCTGGCCCCTCTGCTAAGCCAGCGGACTTCACAATACTACAGCATATCGCCATATTCGGCGTCCATCTCCAGTATCAGTTGTTGAAACTGTCTTTGATTCAGACCCTACTTACGCACAAAGTTTATGGTTTTAACGACAACGTGCATCGCATCCCGCATTTACAGTGATTTTGCACACAACGCCTCCTGGTGGATGATGCAATGCATTTTGATTATTGTGTTTGTGGTGCGGGGGTTTGACGTTATTACGAAAGAGGGCTTTAAAAGCTAGCCAGCTCCTCATTGGTCGCCCAATTTGCCGAAAATTGCCGATCTCTATGAAAAAGACGATTATAATTACTTCTCGGCAGGAAAGGACAGCTTAACATGAGTTATTAGTGAACTGGTTGTTTTGATAATTACGCGGTCAGTGACGGCCGAAACCAATGTGTAAGTGAGTTAAAAGAGATGCGAGAATGGCAGTACTTCACGAATACTATAATATCCACAGATATTCTAAACCCTAGAATGCTATCTCGGGCCGGACAGATTGCCGCAGCCGGCAGGATCAGGCCCGCGGACCGTGGGTTGCCGACCTCTGGTGCATACTATTATTTGCCCATCAGAAGCACCGATTTTACTTCGCGGATGTTACAAGGAAATGATGCTATCTGTTTTTGTTTTAGGGTTGCTATTAAGTTCTAGTTGAAAGGATCAACAGCGAAAGCAACCAAAACCAACTCGAAAACCAATATAATTATTTTTAGTATTAATGTTAGGAAATAAAATAAAATAAATATGTCTCAAAATATATTCATCCATAGTTGTCCTTATTACTAGAGGATAACTACTTTTCATATATTGGTGAAGGATGTAAAGTATATGGATGACCTATTTTGTAAAAGGAGCATCATTTTGTTTGTCAGCGTTTAGTTGATTGAGGCGATTATTTAGTTGTTAATGTATTTCTCGGACAGCCATTACCAATACCTTTAACCGTTTTGACTCCTTTTTCTATTGGCTGTAATGGGTCCAGTTAGCCTATAATTATACATAAGCAATATGTTTGCATGTTGAGTGCAGGTACACACAGAGAGATGACGTCATCAAACCAAGCCAATTGAGAGTCTCGGATTCCAGTCTGAAACTCGGTTATGCCAAAGGCGACAGATATAATATTATAAGTTGGACTTTATTATGACCAAGCTTTAAAATTCACGCCCTCTTTAAAGTCTGTTCTTGCCGAGTGGCTACTTGGTTCTTCTGCCGATATAAATAAAGGTTGGGAATAATAAATTAAAAATTTTAATGAGCAAACATCATGGTACCAACCATATTCCCAACCGATCTCATATTCATCGCCGTTTAGAGGCTTTTGTCAGACCGCAGCAGACAGACAGACAGACAGACAGACAGACAGACAGACAGACAGACAGACAGACAGAGACAGACAGACAGACAGACAGACAGACAGACAGACAGACAGACAGACAGACACATACACATTCTCTTTTATTTTTATAGATGCTATAAATACTTCTGATTAAGGCTAAAGGAACGATATCATGGGTACGTTGAGGTCAAATCTACACGTACTGTAATCATCAGTGGCGTATCTAAGGTGTGGCAAGTATGGGACCTGCCATCGGCGCCCCTTGAAGGAGGGCGCCACTGATCTGTATTGTGAGGTGATTTTATGGTAATGTTATCTGAAGGATAAGTGTTAAAGGTTGGGACCGGGGCACACTTTCGGTGCTTACCATTGGGGCCATATTCCATAGATAAAGGGCTGCTATTAATAGAAATAATTAACAAGGATTTTATTAAGCCAGGTTAATCAAGACAGTTGTTATTATTATTTTGATTTAATTTTATTACTTACTCTATGAAACACAAAATCGTAATATCTCAGCAAAATGTAAATATTGCTGTATTACGGACACTTTTGTGAACAAGTTAGGCTAAGTGGGTAATGAAGGATGAAACACCCTTCTGATATAGCCCAAGCGGGATTTAAACTTAGGTGGTACAGATCTAGGGCTAGCTGCGCTACCAGTTAGACCATGGAGGCGCCCCGTAATATCTCAGTAACGATAATTGCTATCGTGTATATTCAGTTCTTCGAAGAATCGCTTAGATGCTGTATTAAAAACATTAAATTCTCCATATCGCCTTTCACGATATATTAAAACTCAGATATAAACGAAACATAGATACACAGGTACGTCCACGTACGCATCTGCCTACAGGTAGATAGTAATAGCGTATACCAGATTCTATGAACATTTTCTATTGGTATTACAACGTTTTCTAATAAATAATGAAAGACTTTTAAATGTAAACGTGAAGGTGATCTAACAACATTTACAATAAATGGTTCAAAAGAAGAGATATTTATGACGGAAACAAAACACGAATATAAATCAACTGATAGAAATCTAAAGTTGGTTTAGTTGACTCTTAATTGCTAAAGCATTGATTATTGTCGTTATTGCTCTATTTGTTGCTTATAACCAATAAATAAATACAATTTACATGGTTAAGCTGCCGTTTCTAAATGATCTTAGAGTATTCTAAATGTTGATTCCTGTTTTTATTCCACTGGAATATTATTATTATTATTATTATTATTATTATTATTATTATTATTATTATTATTATCAACAACATATTAACATCGACGACGAACACAATTACATTCTCAATAATACCTGAATATATGGCCTGATATCGTTCACGAGCCCCATTGGGTATCAGGTATGGCATATTTTTCTAACATTTGAAAATTACCAACTAACATATATTGCAGAACCATAAGCTGAAGGATAACTTTGGCTATATATGTTGATTTCATGAACCTTTTAGTTGTCTTTTTAAGTGGTAAAAAACATATTCGTATATTTTACTATTGTTCAATGACCTGAGCAAACACTAAATAAATAATTGGGTAGAATGTCTATAGTTTGTATTCCATATTAAATACTAAACATCAATAATATGTCCTTTCTGCTATTATGTTTGAATTTACATGAACCTGTATAATATTGTCTTTTTAAGTGGTAAAAAACATATTCGTATCAGCCTGAAATCCGACCTGATCAATACACTAAGTAAAAGAGCATTGTGTGATGTATGTATGTATGTATGTATGTGTGTTGCGTGTGCGTGTGTGTGCCTGTGCGTGCGTATGTGTGTGTGTGACAACAGCGACATCCCTGGTAAAACAACGTTTTAAATAACTGAAATAAACAACAAGAACAAAGCTGAAATCAGGAGAACAGTCTAAACGTATTTATTGACAATCTGAAGATAGCACGATTTAAACCACTTCCTTCCTTTACTTAAATGTCGTTCAGGAACCTTTTGCATTCAATGCATCCTTCTGAACCGAGTTACATTCCTGCAAATGGAGATGCTAGTTGTATAATGACTGATTAAAACGGGTATCTAAAATAAGTCGTATTATACAAACATGAAGGTTGCTCGTCAAATCAAAGTTCTCAGTGCATTGATTGTGCTCAGACACCAAATAAAACGAGATATATGTCTAAAGTACATAGAAATTAGACGCAGTATTCTATACCTTGGCCAACAGGGGGTTGATAGTTTCCAATATTACGAATAAATTCGGGTATCGGGGCTGTTAACTTCTTTGGTAATGGGTTAGGTGTTGCTCCTGTAAATAAAAGTCATTTATTTTCCATTAATATTATATATATATATATATATATATATATATATATATAAATATATAACACACACACACACACACACACACACACACACACACACACACACACACACACACACACACACACACACACACACACACACACACAAACACACACACATATATATATACATATATATATATATATATATATATATATATATATATATATATATATATTACATATGTTAGTTAAATAAATTAAATATAAAATTATGGAAATAAATAATAACGTATAATTTAAATAACCAATATTATTATGCTTTGATTCTTGAAATTCCATCTTTATAGTAATAATAGTTAAATTGAGCAGGTATTTCCTGCATTACCTCTAATTGATACAGATTGGTGAATATGTCCGACACCATTAGGTAGAGTGTATGTTTTATCTCTTCTCCAAGAGCGAGGATTAGCACCTAGAAAACAATTAGATTATAATGGAAAATATATATATATATATATATATATATATATATATATATATATATATATGTATAGAGGAAAATTATAAAATAAAGAGTAATAATAATAATAATAATAATAATAATAATAGGCAATGTTAACATTTAGCATAAATCAATTTAGCTTTTAAATATATACTAAATAGAATCACGTTAAAGTTTATTATTAATTTGTTATATTAGTCATATGATGAAATGTACTGTTGTATTTAGTGGTCCGTAAACTAAATATATATATATATATATATATATATAAAAATATATATATATATATATATATATATATATATATATTACAGTTAATCTGTATAATCAGGTAATATGTATATTACGTGAAATATTCAGAATAAATTATATTATACTAGAATCAGATAAATTGTATTTTGCGAGTTTATAATTGAACACTATATTAATATTTATCTACAGACAGATCTGTGATTTTATTGATTAAGAGATGAATTGAATTTTAGTAATAATTACTTTCTTACCTTGTACGTTAGGAGGCACCGTTACCTCTGGAGATATGACAATATACTTGATTAATACAAAATAAAGGACACACACATACACACGCACGTGCGCACCCACACACGCATGCACACACACACACATACACGCACGCACACACATACAATCAAACAAACACACACACACTCTCTCTCTCTGTATGTGTGTTGAGTGTGAATGTTTTTGTTGTGTGTGTTGTTGTTGTTGTTGTGTGTATGCGTGAGTGAGTGTGCTTAAATGATGGTGAGCAATCATTAATGATAATGGGTTAATCAGATAGGTACGTACCAGGTATCCTTGCTTCATATCGTTCTTGATGATTTGATATTGTGGTAACAATTAGATTCAAAAGATAAAGTTAATGTCATTAAATCAGTCGACCCGTTAAGCTTCAACACAAATCATCACAGAATAGCTCAATATTTAATAACATTTAAATGCTTAAAACTAAATAAAATTCCACCTGATTACGGCAAATATATGTATTTATGAATACAGCAAGGTGTATTATTCTAATATGACTGTCGATAGAACTAACACCGTATTTATAAAGTAATACCCAATTAAAAGTATCAGGCTTATTGAATAGAACTTCGGTAATATGTAGCAATAAGGTCAAATTACAGTAGCTTACCAGGTACACCAGGAGCAACACCTGCCGCTGTGGATATGAATACGATTGTTTTTTAGCACCAAAGCGGATAAGTAATACACCGAACATTAAACGAGATATAAATATGCGGTTTATTGTATAAAACATAATACATTTACGATATTTACGAATCGCTGATGATAAATTATGATGATTTGAGTTTCAATTTAAAGTAATTAGAAAAGGTAACTTACTGGGAAATCTAGATCCGTATCTTTCTGCTGTAAATAAAATATTGACATTAATTTGAGTTAGAACATAAAAGAAAGAAACAAACTCTATAGAAATAAATGTATCAGTTCAGCCCAGAAAGATAAACATCGGTACAATTACACGTGCCCCCATTGTGCAGTATTGCTACTTTGTTTTTATTTTAGTGAAATCACTTCAGTGAGTCCATATTGAGTTAGTGTACATTCTTTTGTGGTGAACAAACTGTAATGTTTGTTAAAACGCCGATGGTATATAAAAGCGACTTTCACTTAGGTTAGAGAAGAACTTCGACGCCAGACTAATCGGACGTGTACCGATATATATGGTTCATATAGGTAGGATTTATTTAGTTATTCGAACCCAGAACAAAGCTGAGGTCAGCATCTGAGGTGTCGAAATGTTTTATATACAGGTTTCTTTTGGACCACAGAAAATTACTGTTGAATGTAAACTGTGGTGTCAAAATAGTTTATGATATGTATGTAGCAAGTCACCATTGAATCACAGGCACGTGTTGTTTACTGCGAGCTGTGGTATCAAATGGTATGTTTTTTACTTGCTTCCGCTTTTTGTACGTAGCCTGCATGTAGCCACTTTCCTGTGGGCGTGACATATTTGTCGCGTACGAAAAGCGAATTAGATGGTTCCCACAGGCTGATGAGTAGACCAGACACATGCTTAGGTATACGCACACATCTATCAATATGTGGAGGTATGGAACATTTTATTTTTAGATTAATGTATGTATAATTGTATTTGTATTTAGATTTATGGATGTAGGTCTCGAAGGATGTTTAGATGTGTTGATGCTCTGTGCCTGGTGCCTCTTTATATGTACCGTAAAGCACACGTACACACGACACACACAAGCTTAAAATCCGTGGACTTTGAAGATTGCTGCTGTGGAGAGCTACTTGACCCTTCGGCCAACCGGAAATAACGATTCCTATGTATGTATGGAATGTCATCTGACACAACGAACCTATTATGTTCTGGGAGTACAAGTAGTACTACACATCGATATATTACTATCCAGGTTAGTTTAATTGCAGACTTACCAAGTATTCTCGGAGCAAATCTTGGTCCTGTAGAAATAAATAAGAAACTATATCATATAAGCGAACCGAACTGTAACAAATAGTTGCCTCTTGATATATTATTATCTTCCAAAATACGTTTACACCGAATGGTAAACGTTAATTATGAAACAATAATGAACCTAACTTAGTCATTAAATATATAGTAATCTAGGTAATTCAGAACCATGAGTTTATGATCATTTGATTGTATATATATATATATATATATATATATATATATATATATATATATATATATATATATATATAATTTATCACAAATCTTTTAATTTAGACTCTGTTTATATATTTACCTCTTTCTCCACACACATACACGCACACACTCACACGCGCGCACGCACACACACGCACACACTCACACGCGCACACACAGTATTTTTATTTATTATAAAGTTATTAAATCTTCCTACTGTACTGCGAATGCAAACAATGGAATCTTATTTTAAGAATTTCAAGTTTATCATTACTGAAATGTTGGTAAAGGACATCGAATATTGCAGCTTTACTAAACAACGGCGCCATAAACTAACCTGGTGGTGCTCGACAGAATCCTCCTACTGAAAACAAAATACATCGATGTTTTATTACGAGTTTCAATAGATGAAATAACAGATAATACAACATCATCATTTATGTTTGATTTATTTTGTTGAGGAAAGTGCATCGAATATCTAATGCTATCTCAGTATATTATTGCAATTTTAAGAAAACCTATATTATTTCCATCAACTGTACTCGATTATTTTGTAGAAAATATTTTATTGAAATGCATATAGTAACCTGGACAACAACAGTCATTACGTGCTAGAGTAATTAGCATAATACTCCATCTACAGGTCTTTCGAGATGTCAGTGTGAGTCTGTGAGATAGAGTTGTCATAACTCTTATAAACAGACGAATGCAAGCACTATATTATATATGAAGAAGATGATGATGATGACTGATGTTGAACAGCCACTTTTGTGCACATGGTAGGCTAAATGGGCCGAGTGACCTCCAAAGGTAATGAGGCGAAGTCAAAGATGAAACAACCTTCAGGTTAACCCACGCCGAGATTCGAACGCGGGTGGTAGCGATCTGTGATCCAACACGCTACAGTTAGAACATGCAGGCGCCCTATATTATACAAGAACGATCACCACTTATCACCTGACCAAAGTATCACCAAATTGTTTAAAAACAATCAATACCTTCTAAATCTTGGTAAATACTTGGGTGTTCGGTTACTCCGACACTACGTGAGCTTAATTTAGCATCTCAATTTTGATAACATTTGATACTTTGTTAGCCAACCTTTGTCAATGTCTTATTACGATCTGAACTATTCGAACAATGTTATGTGAACATGATGTTTAATAATTGCGGCCTGGAATAACCTATGAAACGAATTATGATCTTAATCTATGTTAACTATAAGTGGGTAATTTCGTTACCTTATGCATTTGTTTAAATAAACAACTTTGGCCACGTCCAGTATTTAGTCAAACAAATTTCAACAGATTATTGGATGCCATATTGACAATCACATATCTAAATACCATACCAATGTAATACGTATTATGATGGTAAATCGTACACCATAGGGGGGGGGGGACTGTCAGACTGTTCCAGGGCAGCCCTTTTGTATATAAACATTGTAGATAAACATTCTTAAATTGTAAGCATCTAATCAAAATCACATATAAGAATATTTAATTACACAAAATAATTAATTATGTACTTTTCAGAGAATTGTTTCAAGGACAAACGATAGTACTCACAATGACGCGCGAACGCACGCAGGCAGGCAGGCACGCACGCATACACGCATGCACGCACTCATGCACGTACGTACGCATGCACACACGCATGCATGCATGCATACACACACATACACACACACAGGGACACACACACACACACACTCTCTCTCTTAATAAGGGGACAATTAAACGGTCTAAACTAATAAAGAGTTAGCTTCATTACTAATTAATTATAACCGTAACTCACGTGCCATACCCCCGTTATCGCCTCCAGCTAAAATTAAAGACAAAATTTCGCTTAAATCAAATGAACACAAAATAACAATAACAACAGTTATCTAGTCATTGAGAAATACATTATAACTCCTCTATACCGTACTGGAGAGTATCTTCACAAATACATAGACATCTAAGTAGTTTGAAACAACCGAAAAAAAACAATAAAATAACTATCTCTAACTCGATCTTCCCAACATACATCAGGAATACAAAAGTAGAAACGAAGATGCGCATTAGTCGGATTTGTACTACTACAGTAGGATGAAATATTGTTATTTTCATTGCTTTATATATATATATATATATATATATATATATATATATATATATGTGTGTGTGTGTGTCTCCCTCTCTCTCTCTCTCTCTCTCTCTCTCTCTCTCTCTCTCTCTATATATATATATATATATATATATATATATATATATATAATGTGTGTGT
>JAODUP010000832.1:212500-231363 GCA_025642065.1 Paralvinella palmiformis
AAGATGAAGGGTCATGGATTGTGCTGCGTTGATTTAAATTTAGTATATTATAATGATATTCCATTAACTGTTTATCACGATATCTTACCAGGTTCGTTCGGACCTTCTTCTTCTGTCAATCCGATTGTGTTATGGGAAGAGAGAATGAGGAGATATTAATCTGAGGCATTCAGGTATTTGTTTAAAGCAGGAATGAGTATGCTTCGGTTAGGATATAAGAATCAGAGTACAGTTAGGAGGTATACACAGGCATACGCCCACCTTTGTGCGCACGCACACGAACATACGCACACGAACATACGCTAGCACGAAAGCGCAAACACTGAATGATACACGTGCATTGTTGGTTCAGCGGTGATGTGCAGTTAATTTGAGTAATATCGCGTAGAAGCTAAAAAACAACAACAAAAAGCAACCAAAGAAATAAATCTTAGGACTGATGAAATCGATATTCGGCACAGCTGAGTTTAAACTGGCTGATTGGATTTGCACATTACGAACCGAGGTGAATAGCATGTTACATCTGACAGTGTGTACCTGCGATCTTGGTACGTTTTACTGGCGCGAAAACGTGGCCGAAAAAGGTAGAAGGACCCGACAATATTCGCGAACGAAGATACGAACCTATCCCTGTAAATGTGGTCCAAGGGTTTCGTCCGTACAAATCTGAATTCAATGTAAAATGACAGTCTCCAATATAGACGATATGCGATGTATTTCTAATATTACAATACAAATATTATAAATGGTCAAGAAAACGTAGTTTAATTGTTTTTTACCTGCAGCTCGTTTGGCACGTAAAGGATGTCGACCAAAGAAACTTACTGTGGGTAATGCTGTAAAGAGAATAACCAAAGGAACATTTTATGACATGACAATAACATTGGATAATCTTTGACAATTACTTTGGGAAATCGACCTAAATAATATTAATCTAGCGTGCAGCTTATTTCCTAGAGTTGCCACGGCTTATTTAGACTAAAAGTCAAAGCATAGAAACGAAAGTGTTGTAATGGTAAAAATAAAACTATCAGGTAAAATTGTGAGATGTTTTCGGTGAATAGTACATTGCTCGCGCCTGTCCGTATTCATTTAATTATAATATCGCTCATCAATATTGGGATGGTGTTCGAATGTATTTCAATTATGTTATGGTATCATGTATACAGGCAGCGTTGGACCTCAAAAATGGGAGAATAACTTCACAGCGTAATAACAAATAGGAGAGAAATATTGTTGTTCTGATTAAAGACGTGAATGTTGTAGGACTTGTACCCGTAGTAAGCATGTTGTGTTGTTCTTGTAGTTGTTGTTGGGTTGTATGTGGGTTACTCCCAATCCCACAAATCCCGGTCTGATCCGGATTCGAACCTGAATGTTGAAGGTTTGTAGCGCACTGCTCTCACAACTGTGCTCTAACAACTGTGACCCCAAATTAGGCATGACGTTAAAACAATGGGATGCTATTTTAAGAGAATATTTTCCATTATTAGAATGATCGAGAAATTAGTGAATTATGCTTTTGTTATGATCTAGAGCCCTAATAATAAACTCTTCGAAATATTTGACTTAAATAAATCCGCAAAAAGGTTAAAGATTATCTGAGTCACACTGACCTTGAGCTAGTGTAATCTCTGCTAGCAGAAGCAGCGCTAGGACGATTCTTCTCATTTTAGGCAATACTTCGGCCTTTCTCTGAAAAGTAAAGACGGGCAAAATTAGTAAACAAAACAACGGCGTAAGTCTTGATCTGGCCCCTCATGCAAAGTCACGTGTCGTTTATCTGCACACTTGTGTTCCCATAAAAAACGCGCTGGTAAACGAATCGTGCCTATTGTTGACTTCTGTCACTTCCACACGACAACGTTTTGTTGACACGTTGCTGACACTTTCTGATGTTGTAACATATTGAAAAGTGAAATCAATTATTTATATTCGAAATTTGATACAGCATTTATACAAATATTTCAGGTTACACTTAAATAAATTTGCAGAATTTCATATGTTTCCTAGTTGATATTCGCCTAAAATATCAAATACTTTAAATAGTTGACAACAAAATGTAATAAGGTCTCCAAAGCATCATCGAATAAAGTTTCACAGCTGAACATATTTGAAGAAATTATTTTGTTGTGCTCGAAATACGAAAATACGGGCAATTAATTTGCGACATCGGACATGAAGTACTTGAATACGGCATTTGCTTCAGTTAGCTTTTGTTAGTAAGTTACGGGAAGACGTATTGATGAATTCGAATACCATCCTTTATATAGATTTCATTTCCAAGATGATGTTGCAAAAACCGATTCGTGAATAACCGGATTAACGTACCATTATAACATTTGTGAGGTTCGTACCCTTTAAATATCGTGCGTAGTACGATGCAACCGGATTGTTAATGTGCGGTTTAAAGTGAAATGACTGGCATGCACAATGAAAGAAATAAATACGAACGAGGATGTACGAAAACATATAAACATTTAAATACACATAAAAAGCTAAATAATACGCCCAACATAGGTCAATTTTTTCAGTTAATCCAACCCAGTATCTCATATAATTGTTATAATATATGCAATTTTGGAAATGTATATTTCTTGAAATAAATAAATATAACGAACAGAGAGACACAAACAAAAGACATACCTATCTAAATATCTTCGTAGCAACTAACGTTTCTAATATCTTTTAAAGACATCGTCAATAGTTCAGTTTATATGTTTATATCGCCATCCATGTCCGAGCACTGGGGCGACATCTGGCGACATATGCCGTTCTGAGATCATACCAGGAAACATTATAATTTGTTTTCGTAAACGAAAGCAAATATATAATTTGCTGTTGGAGCAACATATGACACGTTATCGAATGCCTGTAAATGATGAATCATCCAAAAGGAATTGGTCTTTAACTCGGTTTAACTAAGTCGAATAAAACGCGTTATTCTTCTAATTTAGTAAATAAATAAATAACACGACAACACAAAATAACAAATAAATAACGAACTACCAAACGAACAAATAACAGAAAAACATATTTCTTAGCTAGATCATAAGCTAGATTAATGCATCAGAAGTTATTATTATTTTATATATATATATATATATATATATATATATATATATATATATATATATATATATTTATTTATTTATGGAAAAGCAATGTCCGATTTTTTCTCGAGATCCAATTTTATACTTTGATGAACTTCTAAAGTATTGTACAATGGTTATTTTTAGAAATATAGTTTATGACGTAGCTTTCGTTGTGTCGAGATGACTAACAAAAGATAAATATTATCTTGTGTATTTATGATGTAAAGGTTGGTTATGATCAATGGCCGAATTAAGAAATGCGCAGTTTTACTTGATGTGTTGCGCAATGCACTAACTAAAGATACCTTTCTTCAAGCATAATCAGATTTCAGCAAATGTGATAATCAATAAGCGAGTAAGCACGTTCATGTCTGCAAGTTTCTATCCAGATTCGATCTATCCAGCATTTAAACAACTCTATTCATTATAAATGTTGCGTAATGTTCTATAACCAAAAATTGATTTTAAAAGTATCGTGCTTTCTAAGTTTGTTTATTGTAAGGTTTCCGGTCGTATGGCACAACTTAGATGAGGTAGTTCATTGTTATAATTAGATATGTAATTAAAAGACGTATGATGGATGAATTGTTTGAAAAGCTGCATTTTGAATAGCTATATTATAATTTAGATTAGATAAAATTAAAACTAGTTATTTATGTTGTCATGAAATAGGCAATATCTGTGAGTTTGTGTGTTCGATAGAAAATTAAAGTTGCAGTTGCTGAGTTGTCTTATATTTTTTTTTTATTAAAGCTCATATTCCATATTAGTTACCTTTGGCTGAACAACTCAAAGTAACTTTAGATCACAAATGAATATGTCAGAATCAGCATGTATCATTTGAATACTTAAATACAGGTAATAAAACATCTAAATATGTATCCGATTATGCCATATTCTAGTGATTGTCACCTGCCCATCTACTGGCATCTCATGAATGTTGAGATCAATTAAATCGTGTACTCGTTGATTTGTTCTAAACACACTATCGTTAAAATACATAGCTAACGGGAAATCTATTATACCCAATATTTTAGTGGAGGAACCCTATACAAGATGTATACATTTATTAGATGCAGCATCAATGTACACCAGGGATCTTATATAAACGAAGAATTTATTTACTCGAATACGATAACCATTAGGTGGAAAATGCAAATCCCCTACAATACAAAGTAATATGCACTAGTAATTCATTCCGTGGATCTCCTGCAAGATGTGAAAAAGGTAACTTGACACAATTTAAATTTGACACATTTTAGGAAGACTTTTAAGGTTTTGAATGTTCATAATTTACTTCTGAATCATACCGTCGTAAAGGTGACATGTCTACGAACTGTGTCTTTGGGTGTGATATAGGACTCGTGAATCTAGAAATAGATCCATTCTATCATTTATCTTCGAACATAATTTGTTGCGAGTTATAGGGGCAGCTAAGAAAAATTTAATTTGTTTCAGAATTGGGTCGTACCTTTAGACTCGACGTGGGCTGTGCGCCTACGATATGTGGCAAAGTGATGATTTGATGAGGAAACATTCGATAAATACAATGTAACAGGTATGGATCGACTTGAAACACCCACCTAGAAGTTTGCGGCAGAGTTATCTAATTACTAAGTTATGCATTTGTTGGTTTTAGAAGTAGTTCATGTGATGGTTTCAGACGGGATTTAGAGCATTCCGGTGTCGCAGGGTTTATATCGCTGCGGTACTGCGTATAGTTTATCAGTGCGAATCCGGCTCGGATTAGTTCTATCGGCAGACACCGTATGTTCCAGGTGAAGCAGTGCTGAAGCTAAAACAACTCAAGTCATTCAGACTGAAATATACTTACTAGTATTACCATGTAACCAATTTGCTTTAATATGTTTAAATATATACTAATAATGATAACACTTGACCCGTCTCCAATCATATACTGACGGATTAGATAAATTGGGAAATTGTGTTGCATGTAAGTTAAAGGTACTTCGATATTCACAACGAAGTATATGTTTCTTAGCTATTCACTATTTTATGCTGTACTGCAGAGGATGCATTATGATATGACATATGCTCTATGCGATATTGTAACTAGCGAATAAAACATAATACGACAGAAGCCACTTTATATTTTGTGAAAAATAATCTGCTGAAGTCACTCAGCATTATCATTAAAATGTAAATGAATGATTTTATATTTAAAAAGAAGGAATTAAAATTGTTACCAGAAGAAGGTTAATAGGTCGTTGTCATTTCACTTCTTAAAATATATTATAATAGTTTTATAAATCTGCCACTAAAACGATCCAGAATGATTACTGCTTAAATAATAATGATTATATATATATATATATATATATATATATATATATATATGTGAGTGTGTGTGTGTGTATGTAAAATCGTTATCCCGGCTTAAATAATTAACATTGTATTATGTTTCATAACGGGATGGGACAGTTTGGAAATGGGAAGATGGCTGTTTTGAAAACTTCAAATCGGTAAATAATTTTCGTTTTTCAGAAGGTAATGGATTCGTATATCTATGTAGCTTACAGAAGTACTTGTAATTTATATTCAAAGTAAATTTTATAATAACATTGCATTTTGCTATATAACCCTCCAATAATACAGAATACTATTGTTTACCATGTGGACAATACATTAAAAGTTAGAAATGCCAGCGCTTGATAATTTTGCTAAATAAATAAATTATATTATTATTCATATGGATGCAATGCATTGTATGACTTTAGTTTTTATTTGTATTTATTTCCCCAATCTTTGGGATTAAACTTAAATAAATAAATAAGTTGGCATGTGTTTTTGTGTGCATTTGTCAACTCTTTTGGATTGGCAAGGGAATAAATAAATTTCATCGCAAATCATTTTGTATGATCTTTGTATGTAATTTATATGAAATAACGTACACTATTTTGCAAGAAATATATTAAGAATGTTCAACCTTTTGGCGAATTCATAGGATGTTAATAGAATTATGTGTGTGTTTATTTGCATCTGTGATGAAGGCACAATCTAATTTAACAGCTTTTGTGTTGTCATTATTTGGGGTAAATGCTGCAAATGTCACTCGGTTTATGGCCTAACACAGGTTTCTGGCTGCTTAGTGACAATTTAGGATTGTTGGCTTTAGTCTTAGGGCAAGTGTTGCTAATAATTGCATTGTTTAGACAATATTTAGACCATCCTGAATAAATCCAGGTTTGAAGGCATGTAGCTCATAATTCTCATTTACTTCAATGGAATCGTCTCATATCATATGTAAAGCAAAACTACGTTTACTGCAACCTGCCAAAACACCAATAATAATCCCTGGGGAGACGTTTGCCAGTATTATTAGTATGCTAAAAGGCGAAACTGCGTAGAAGACCTTAAAACATTATGTTTTGACAAAAATAAAAATTCGACTTCTGAACTTGCTAGACCTTGGTCTGCAAGACGTCTTGTTCTCCCAAAAAAACCAGGGACGTGTGCATATTCTTTATTTTTTCATATATATTTTTTGAATGGAAAGGCATTGATTTTTATTTGAAAACTAATGTGTTCCTGACTATTTCCGACATGTTTTACACACAATGGTAATAACCTGCTGTCATTCCTTGATATATATATATATATATATATATATATATATATATATATATATAATATATATATATATACAAATATTTGAAAACCATATATTTTTGAAGTTGTTGAATTGGTCCGCTTCACGTTTCGAAACTGCCCGAAAGAGGAACGTTTCAACAACATAAAATAATTTACTGTTTTCAGAATGTATTTGTTCATATATCTATATATAGAGGTCTATATGATTTATATTCAATTTAATTTTCACAACAGCATATCATTCTGCTAGATAACTGGCCAATAACGCAGAACATTTGAAATAATAGCGCGACAATTCGTTGCCAGATGTTTGCTAAACGGGCAGGCATTAATAAAATCATTCCCGTCGTGAAACGGGACAGTCCCATTTTCAAACAGCCCCGGTTATCAAGATGGTGTGTAAGAATACCACTAAGAAAGTAGTAAGATGATTAGTAAGAAAGTTCTAGTTATATACAGATTTGAAAATAAATATGGAATATAATTATATTGTTTGTTATTTCTTACTTTGAATTATGTTTTTCCAGCGAAAGTATCAGGATAAGTGAATTTTATGTATTTATCGATATAATTACCCTATGAGGAATATATTGGTGCATTTGAAAGACTATGGGTATTCTGAATCATGGTGAATATAATGATGAAATATGATTATTATTGCCAAAACGCTAAATATACGGCACATGGGGCCGTTAAGCAATGCATTAAGTAAAGCAGGTATTTTTTCAGGAAATCGACTTCAAACGTTTTGATTATTTAGAATTTTCAATGAGACACACGAATCACAGTTCAATATTTGGTATGACCACCACTTGCATCGTACAGAGCTTGTACGCGTCGAGGCATGCTGTCAATCAGTGATGCGAGGGTTTGAAGGGGCAGAGCTTGCCACGTATCAATGACTGCCTGATGTAATCCCGCCAGATTAGTAGGCTGGTTGGCACTTGCATCCATGGTGCGTGCTACTCCGGACCACATGTTCTCTATATCCGGAGACACTGCTGGCCATTCCATCTGTTCGATCCCTTCATTTTCCATGAAATTGACTACTGTGCGAGCTCTGTGAGGTCTGGCGTTGTCATCCTGGTACACAAAATTATGCCCAAATGTCAGGAGAGCAAATGACAATAACCTTTCCTACAGGATATGTAGGTACTGGTACTGATCCAGGTTTCTATTGACGATGTGACGGTCACATTTTCCACCATGGTGTAAAGTACCCATATGGTAATTCTACCTGCCCCCCTGCTTGGACTCTAGGTACGATGCAATCTCCATTATAGGTCTCATGTTGCTGTCTGCGGACCCGGATACGACAATCTATCCGTTAAAGCAGGAATCTGGATTCATCGCTGAAGATGACATGCTTCCAATGACCTGGTCGCCAGCGGATATGGTTTCTAACCCATCCATACGCGCCTGTCGATGTAATTGCAACAATAAACGTTTCTTTAGAGATCTCCTGGCGAAGAAACCTGCATAGATCAATCGCAGATTCACTAGCATTCTGGATACGGGGGTATTAGTGAACCGCAACCACTCAGCATGAAAGGTGTTTGCTGACTTGGTACGCCCATTTCAATACAAACGTAGCAGATAACGGTCATCTCTTTCTGTCTTCTTACGAGGACGTCCGGGTCTAGCTCTAGGTGTGGGTACGAGGTCAAGTCTACCTTTTTAAACATAACAGATTTTGTCTTTTATTAAAAAAACAGTCGATTACATAGTGGATATTTTCATGTTTTATTTAAATAGGATAAATCTAATTCACACATATGCTATCAGTTGGATAACTAGATTGTGGTAAATATATGGTGTCGTAATGTGGAGAAAGATTCATGATAATTAATTGAAGCATATCAAGCTACGAAAAACTGTATGAAGATCATTAAAAATCATCGGATCTTCAGCAACTTTAACATTTTAATGCAACATTAAATATATTAATAAAATCTAATATGTAATTATTACTTACAGAATAATATTTGTGTTTGTATACCTGTTTGTGTGTGTGTGTGTGTGTGTGTGTGTGCATCTTATTTCATACACAGAAAAGCCATTATTAACACAGTTCGTGTTTTAGAACTAATGTGATGCAATTTATCCCATGCACATCATTAAACTTGAAACAAAAATAATCAGAACACGAGAGTTCAAATTCTGGCTGTTTGCCCAAATAAATAATCTGAATTGGAAACAGCTGAGTACAGAGGCAACACAGTCAATAGTTTTACCAGCCATTAACAATAATAACCTATTCGTATAAAACTGATCGCCATACTATTTTGGCATCTTCTATGTACATGTCAATATGTATACATGTTATTAATCTTTAGAAAATTAATAATAATGGAAACCCCCCCGTTTTTCCAGCTCCATGTCACCTGTCTTCGTCATCTAAATGTGCTCTGTATAAGATTTCCATAATACCGTAATGATTCTAAGTAACCACCAATCAGTTTTGAAGAATGGCCTAAGGTAGAATACGCAGCACGAGTGCATATGCAGAGTGAGTGAGCTGTTTCCGATATATCAACCTGGTTTGCGACATGTTGTTTCGGCTCTTTCCTTGAGGGGTTAATTACCCCGTATTTAAGATTATGCACTCGTTTTGATCACAGACACTATCGACTGTGGCTAATCGTAATCCAGCAGCTGAAACATACTTGAGCATTTTGAGAAGAGTCTTCGGTAATTTAACTTATTTGAAGGCACTATATCTGTAGAATTTTAGTATTTAAGAGAGCGTTAAATTAATCAGTGTCATAAAATATAATATTGTGATTTATGTAATTTATTGTGTTTGGCAGCATAATGGAGAGGAATAATATCTGCAATAAAGCTTGTAACTGTGATCGATTGATTTGTCCATGCAATAGTTGCAATGATAGATATAGTGACTATTCTCAGATACGCTTCTCTCCGCCTAATATTGCTCCACATATATTTCAGTACTTAAATGAACTGTGTCTTGTTTCATAGTTGGCAAACAATGACTTTTCCATCTATTGATATATCAATGCAATACTAGATAGAATTACCCTTAACGTATGAGCTCTGAGTCTACGTTTGGTGGTAACATAATTATCATTGCTCCATATATATTTATTTCTGTTATTATTCTGAGATAAATGATAGAACAATGCTTACTGGTCTTATTTTATAAACGCAGTAGCTCCAAAATGCGATACGACAATATTGGGCAAAAATGTGTAAGTGTGTAAAATGAAGTCCGCCATTACAAGCCAACAAGTAGAATTGAACAAAATATTATTGTGTTTCAAAGCCTCTACCAATAACACAGCGAAGAACGCGTTATCTATATATTCCATCCGTGGCTGTCATATGTTTCCCAATAGTCCATCTGTAATATTTATTTATATATGGTACTTCATATACTCTCCGATATATGTGCTCAGAGACTGGTCTCCAAAAACTGAAATGAAGTATTTGAGAATTGCAATAAATAAGTTTTATCTGTGAAAATATATAAATCATCTTGTCATCATCTCCTTTTGCTAATAGCCATCGCTTTATTAGTAATCACTGAAAGTATTGCAGCATATCTCTGTGCATCCTTCCAGAAAATACACCATTCAACGAGTTCAATAATTCCCGATTCTAGTGGGAACGCCTCTGGTAGACAAAACGCACCAATATCAAATGTTGCAATGATCCAATCAAAGCTGACAGGAAGCTATTGCAGCGTTTACCTAATGTTGTCACCGCAGGTTGAACAGTAGAAATGGTGAATCTGCTTAAGCATGAGCTGTCTCCATTACCACTATCATTTGTAAAACCCAGAGAAGATATGAACACAACACCGAAGGCAGACTTGATCAGCATCTTAAAGGCTGAATTTCACACTCCGGCTGATGTTCTAGATGCTGACACGAAGACCTGTGTCGTGATTGATGGGCACGCACTAATCCAGTCCCTTGGGAAGCTCAATGGGAGGGATATATTTGGCGACTTAATTAGTGTGATCATGCAAATTACAACACAATACTTTGGCTAAAACATATCCAGAGTTCATGTTGTGTTTAATCGCTATAAAGGGGAGGATTCAATCAAAGCAGGGGTATGATCAACGAGAGTGGGCAAACAGAAGCCAATTCGGAAGCTTAGTGAAGGACCACGTGGAACACCTTCATTGTATTGGATAAAAACAAGTCTGATCGTGCCCGGTTCTAATCGGATATCATCATGATAAAAGGCAAGGAACTACCAGGGTGATATGAGATGGTGACGGGAGGCGGATTCGTCAATCCTTCAGATTCGAGGTCAACGAGAGGAGATCAAAACAAACGTTCAAGAAACCATAAACAAGTGGACACGAGGTTTACCCTGGATGCGTGTGAAGTAGCTGACAGAGGATGTACATAATTACTGGTCTTGTAGAGACACATATGTCCTGCTGCTTCTGGTGAACTTTATGCCTGTAGTTGAAGTGTGGATGATTGCTGGGACAGCCAAGAAATTGTACCCTGTACATCAGGTGTATCAGTGACTTACACAGCCTGTGAGGGGCAACATACTCACCTTCCATGCACTGACAGGCGGTGACATTACTTCAGCCTTCGTAATTATTCAGCTTATATCAGTTGAAGAGTTTGGGTGTCACCCAGACATTGGGTCGATTCAATTCCGGAATTTGAATTGACTATTTAAATTGAGAAATTTAGAATTTGAATTTGAAGTGAGAAATTTCAAATTTGAATTGAAGTTTCCAACAACAAAATTAAATCCAGAAATTAATTGACCATTTTTTACAACGTTAACACTTACATGTGGTGTTACCAATATACTAGAACCATAATGATCCAGAACTTTGTATATATATATATATATATATATATATATATATATATATATATATATATATATCATATATATGTATACTAGATTAATAAGTAGGTTACTTAATGCACTTGAAAATAAATAATTCTATGGATGTACCAGATTTACATATTTAAAAATACATAATTCTTTTCAGCCAAATACATAATATATTCAGCTAGGAAAAGCTGAAACCAAAGATTAGTTTTTATCTTCTTTTTGAATGTATCAAGGGTCTTGCACTTTCTGATGGTTACTGAAAGATTATTCCATAAGGTTGCAGCAGCCTTTCTGAAACGTTTATTACCGTATGTCACTCCACGTGTTGCTGGTACGGCAAAGAATGCTCCAGACTCAGACCGTAGAGACCTTGTCGCTGATATGGTACTATAAGTTGATTTGGGCCAAGTTGATTTGAGCATGGTCGCCATATAAACCTGGGTGTCATCTGCATAACAGTGGTAGAGCAAAGTTTGTCAGCTACATATCGCACCAATTGGTTTTGAAAACAAACAGTACTTACGTGGTCCAAGTACCGATCCTTGTGGCACCCCAAAATTCAGGCACTTACCTTCTGGTGTCTTCATTCCTATGACAACACACTGAGATCTGTCACTCAGACAAGATTTGATCCAGGAGAAGGCACGTCCGGTTACTCCAAACGAGCGTTTAAAGGATCTTGTGATCTATGATATCAAAAGCAGCAGTTTAGTCAAGCAGAACTAATGCCGTCATACACTTCCTATCTAAAGCTTCAGCAATGTCATGATGGACCATCAGGAGCGCAGTCTCTGTAAAGTGACCGGTACGGTAAGCTGACTGAAGATTATCGTGCAGTCTCTTCTAAAAACACACCTATTTAAGGTCGATTTCACAGATAAATAATTATTATCTTTTAAATCATTACATCGTTTTTACACACATTATTTATGGTATTATTATATTACATATTATTTGTACAGTGCCTTTGAATGGCTCCTGCTAGTAAGGGCGCTTTATTAAATATACATTATTATTATTATTATTACTCAAATGGCTCTCCAACCAGCTTCTCCAGTATCTTCGATAAGAATGGCAGATTAGACACTGGGCGGTAATTTTTCAATTCCTCTTTATCCAGATTTGGCTTCTCCAGCAGTGGTCTAATATTGGCCATTTCGAAAGAAAGCGTAATATATATATTGCTTGCTTGTAGTTGGGGAGTATCCCCAGGCTTCCTGTTTGGCACAGCCTCTAATATTATATATATATATATATATATATATATATATATATATATAAAAACTATATAATTTTTGACACCACAGTTTACATTCAACAGTAATTTTCTGTGGTCCAAAAGAAACCTGTATATAAAACATTTCGACACCTCAGATGCTGACCTCAGCTTTATTCTGGGTTCGTGTGTGTGTGTGTGTGTGTTAAATCCACAAATCAATTTACTATTAAATTTTTTAATTAAGAAATATTTCTTCTATAACAATCCTACTTGGAATATAAACTACTCGATGTAGGTATTCCAGTAAGTACTCGGAGTACCTTTTCACGATAAAGGCAAAAAAAGACTTGGAATTGAAAATTTTGGAATTGGAATTGAATTGGAATTGATAAATGTGAGGTGGAATTGGAATTGCAATTGACCAAATGGAATTGATTGGAATTGGAATTGACAAAATGGAATTGACCCCATATCTGGTATCACCTATATGGCACATCGGAGCAGCCAACCACAAACCATGCCAGAATGCAGCTGTTTGGTAATCCCAAGAAGGTTCTCGAGATATTGCCTCCAACTAGAGATGCAATACCTGCCAACTAGTAGGGAAAGACCTAGTTGCAAACAAAAGAAGAATACATAGATGTTCCACCCCATTTACCACAGCAGCCTGGAAGAAGGATGCAGAGTCTCTGGCAGCAGTCTGGACAAACTCTCCCCTATCCCAGATGTCTTCATGGAACTGGTGACATGCAGCTGCAAATCAAAGTGCAAGACTACACTATGTTCCTGCTTCAAGAAGAATATACAGTACACTGTGATGTAGTCAGATGCTGTAATCCAGCTGGACAATAGACATATTAATACTTCTGCTGCAATTATAAATTCCTTACACAAATAAACTTATGAAAACAACATTTTTGACCTTGGTGGCCTTGGAAATGACCCTGAAACCCAAAATTGAAAATGAGAGCCACCTATTATCAAACAATGTCGTTTCAAATTATGTTTGATTATGTCATTTTGCATTTAATTAATATTGCACTGATCTATAGCAGATGGTTGTAATCATATGATTGGTAATGACCTTTGTACAATTTTATTTTAGTTTGACATGTTTCAATTTATTATCTCATCTTGTTCCCCACATTACAACAGCTTATATTTACCACAACCTGATTTGAAACCTGATATCATGCAAGTCTTTTTGGTTTATCTCATAACATAAGTTTTACCCAATTACATGCGCGATTTAAAAACAAAAATATGAAATTTCGACATTAATCCATTTCCTGTTTAACAAGATAAACTCTTTCTTTTAATATTATTTATTTTGATTTATAATTTCATTAAATATATAAATAAATATTTCAGGTTGTTAGTTAATTTCCCATTATCTCATCTTCAATCGGATCCAGCTAGAATTATTATATTATGAAATTAATATTATTATTCTATTATTTAACAATTATTTAACAACAGAAACAACAACAACAACAACAACATCAGCAGTTGTTGTAGTAGTAGTAGCAGTAGTAGTAGTACCAATAGTAGTAGTAATAATAATAGTACTAATGGAAGTAGGATTATTATTAGTAGTTGTAGTAGTAGTAATAATAGGAGGAGCATCCCAGCAGAAGCAGCAGCAGCAGCAGCAGCAGTAGTAGAAGTACTACTAATAGAAGCATCTGTTAATCAGAGTAGAGAAGGCATAAAGAGAGACAAGGGAAACACATGTGAATTGGATCTTGTGTCAACCTAAAAAAAAAGTGGTGACAAAAAAGTTGCACCGGAGTTGCGGATGAAGCTATGCGGACTATTCTTATCAGAATATGTATATTGACAATTACTGTTGATTATAGTAGTTGTGACAATAACTCACTTCATAATTTCTGATAATTATCATATTATTGTGGGGGGGTATTTTCTAAATATATTTCTATGTACATATATATGTGCGGATTTTTACAGTATATTTATGCGGATTATTTGCAATGTATCATTTGCAAATATCGTAAACAATTGAATGATGCAAGGTCTTCGCTGTACATTCGTGCAGTCGGTTGCTAACAGTAAATTACATTTAACATCTTCTACCTTTTCTCATCCATGGAGAGACAGGGAATTTATTTCATACTTCAACAATGGATTTTGTTTTCAAATTGTACTTACTGTTTGTTCACTGTATAAATTGCAGTTAATATTACTTTGGAAGAGATCAGGACGAATAATGAATACAACATTGCTTGAATAATTTTCAATTGTATCATTCGAAATACGGATGATGAAAGTGCTGACTCACTATTTGGCAAATCTGAAACAGGATGTGATTATGTTAAACCTGAAAAATTCCGTTCTGGAATGGAGCATATCAATATAAACGATATATAGTAATTTCTCCTTATCGGTGTAAGCGAAATATTTAAAAGCAACAGAGAGTCGCGGCTTGATTTACAAGGATATCACAATTTAATAACACGATGTCGAAAATATGGGGCTAGAAGGGGAGTAGAGCTGTTCATAAGGGAATATATAAATTTGAAAATACGTGAATATCCTTTTATATAAAGCCAATGCACAACCTAAAGCAGACATGGCATTATAATGGGTATTATAATGGGTGATGTAAATATAGATTTATCAAAATTTGGCAGCCATGTTAAAACAAACGAATATATTAAAAATATATTTTCGAGAGGTTTTATGCAAGTTGTTACCAAACCAAACAAATCTGACATACTCAAAATTAAAGATATGTAAAGATAGGTGGATACGCAGTATACCACACACACACACACACACACACACACACACACACACACACACACACACACACACACACACACACACACACACACACACACACACACACACACACACACACACACACACACACACACACACACACACACACACACACACACACACACACACACACACACACACACACACACACACATATATATATATATACAGTGTTTGAAATAAGAGCTGGCAAGGGTGCCCGGGGCCAACACTTCTTGACCCTGGCGTTCATCTTTCTATAGTTGTAGACCCGGTGGTCCTTCTGACATATAACCTATTCTACGACTACGTTTCGCACGGTAAATAAAACGGCTAAACTAATAAGAAACAATAATTTATTCAATGATTTTTTATTTGTCATTTTCAACATGTTTTCTCCTGCAAGTGTAGGCGGAAGTGAACTTGAGTCTCATCATGCGTCTGCGGAAGTCGTGTTTATATTTTACACATGCTCTTGTTGATAGAATTGGCACGACAGTGGTGATCGGTCAAATATCAATAGAATCTCCTCTGATAGTAACCCGAAAAATTTAAATATCACACTCTTGCACATTGATATTTGGGGATTAAATCCCCACAAAAGAAAATATTTTATACTGAAATAAATATGTATGTTTAATAACTAAATCATTAGTTATTTTGTATTTCGCACGATGAAAATAAGCTGAGAGCTATTTCTTTTCTTTTTCTTGAACTCGCCACACCTACATTCGTAAATCCATTTCCATTGACAATTACTTACCCCATCATGCATAAAAGATAAACTATTATGCCCCCTTGCCCCTATACTAGTAGTTTATCCTATACATTGCCCCCAGATGTTTTCGTGCACGTCCAACTTACTTTGTGGTTTCTGGGCTGCTATTCTCTTGCGGTATCTAGACCGGAAATATATATATATATATATATATATATATATATATATATATATATATATATATATATATATATATATATATAGAACAACCCAGTTTCAGATCAGTATAAAACCAGTATACTAGAAAATAAACTATGCGATTGCTAGGAGTGACTAGTCTAATGTGTACGAATTATGTAAAGCCCAACAAGGAATCGATCTTATTTACCCGTGAAAGTAATCTGAAATAGGGTAGTTTTTAGAACCAGATTGCGACCTTACTATCCTCTTGAGTAATCTATTTCTCAAACCCAATCCGACATATCGAGCATTAGTTCATGAAGATATTCAGATGCCACGTTACTGCCAGTAAATTCTGAATGGAAAAGCTATCTAGTAGATAGATGCCAATAAACATTATATTTTCGCGTATTAGTTACTATTTCAAGTGCATCATTCTGAATTGACTAAAACAGATTGATGTAAAAATTTGATGGTTCAGATAATATAAAATTACACTTGACAAATCGAAATGTATCAAAGGCTTGGACCACTATAACAAATGTTACTAGTGCCAAGAATACCTTTGAATGGTGAATGATTCCTAGGTTTATAGTAGGCAGCTTGGTATACTAATCGTTTATGATCCAATCAAGAGCGTGCATATATTGTCAAAATCAAAGGATCAAATATTTGAATTTATGCATATATTATAAGGATCGACATTTTGTGAATATTTTACATTTTCATCTTCATGTTACATTAATATCAGTAGCAGCGACACGATAGTGCCTTTTTTCAATTGGACTCTCTACCATCGTTTGGTTATTTTAATGATTCCATTAACTAAGACGCTCCATGTGGTTTGATTCATGTCTGATGATATCACACAATACAAAACATTCAGTCTTCTCATGCACGACTATAACAACGAAATAAATAGAAGAAAGTTTATTACGGTATTTTCCACAAGAAAAACACCAAACAAGAAAGCGGAACCAAAATCAGTTCTAATACTCTAAGGATCGACATTTCTATCGAGTAGAATATAGATCAAGTCGTTGGTCCGTTTGGTATGTTTCAAATTAAGTTGTCCAAACTGAAAACAAACATAACAACTATTACATTGAACTGTAGAGTAATTACAAGAATGTTCATAATAATTCAAACATTGATAAATATAATATTCCTTTATGGCGTAAAAGTTATAAAATAAAATGACTCTATGTGTCAACGTAGTGCACATTAAAGTAGAAATATATATATACGTCTAATTCTAATTAGACATAAGAAATAGAAACTTGTATATATATATATATATATATATATATATATATATATATATATATATATATATATATATATATATATATATATATATATAGTTAACAGGTGTTAAAGCAAAATGCGATAAGTTAAGCTTTCTCTCGCTGGCGCGCTCTCTCTCTCACACTCTCTCACTCAATATATATGTAAAATTTACCAGTCTTTGCTTATTTGCATGCCATTGAATCACTAATTTATTCATTTATTTAGAATACTTTCCTGATATTTAATCCAATCTGTATCTCTATTATAAAGAATACGTACCTTATATTAAAACTATAATTTAATAATATAATTCAAAACTTACGGGAGTTCACTTTTCAGCAAGCTGTTGAAAAAAAAAATGAATCACTAATTTGCTTACTTAATTCAAGTGTTATTCTGATATTTAATCTACTCTCTAGTATAAAGAATTAGTACCTTACAATACATTAACAATGTAACTTAATCACATAATTGAACACACACGACGCTTCGGTTTTCTATAACCTGTTGAAATCAATGAATCAATAACTTGCTTATTTAATTAAAAGGTTATTCTGATATTTAATCCAATTTCTTGACTGAATAATTAGTCCTTACATTATATTAATAATATAATTTAATAATATAATTCAAAACTTACGAGGCTTCGGTTTTTTGCAAGCTGTTGAAAAAAATGAAATATTAATTTCCTCATTTAATTAAAATATTATTCTAATATTTGATCCAGTCTCCAGTTTGAAGAATTAGTAACTTATATTCCATTAATAATATAATTTAATAATATAATTCAAAACTTACGAGGCTTCGGTTTTGGGCAAGCTGTTGGAAAGAATGAATCACTAATTTACTCAATTAATTTAAAATTATTCTAATTTTTAATCCAGTTTCTAGTATGAAGAATGATTACATGATATTCCACTATTAACATAATTTAATAATATATTTTAAAACTTACTTGGCTTCGGTTTTGGGCAAGCTATTGGAAAGAATGAATCACTAATTTACTCATTTAATTAAAATGTTGTTCTGATATTTTATACAGCACCATATATGACTTTAATAATATAATTTCCATTAATACATAAACTTGTTTGTACGTGCGTGCGTGTTCATGTAAGTGATATTTAAA
>JAODUP010000833.1:0-177717 GCA_025642065.1 Paralvinella palmiformis
AGCAGTATCTAGTCATGACAACGAATTTTATTTTCTAATTCACGCACAGACAAATATATATATTTATCTCATACATTATTCAATAGTGCACATTAGATTGGCCTCTGTAGCAAAATAGCCATCTGCCCAAATATATTTGATATCATTGTAATAGCCAGTTGCATAAACAGGTATCAGAAGGAAGCATACACAAGGTTGAGCCTCACGCTTTGCTAACTGCATATGTAGATGTACTTATTTCATACTACTGATTCTTACATACAATATTATTTGTTTTCAAGAATGTCATTAACTGATTATACACGCTTTCTAGTACATTTGAAAATGCTGGCAGTAAGCTAATTGGCTTACAATTTGTTAGCAGTGACTGGTCAGAAGATTTAAATATTGGCACAACTTAAACTCTTTTTGAAATAGGCGAAGTATAGTGTCGGACGTCAGCGGCTATTGAATAGGCTACACTCATACGAACCTCTGACCATGTCAGCTAATTCAGAAATCAATCCCCACCTAAGTTAATACTGGAATATGGTTCTTTGTTAATTATTCTATGAACTTATTTGTCAAAAAGCTTTACTGGCCACATTTAATGATTCAACAAGGAAAAGACAACTGAACATTCTTATCATGTAACAACATAATTGATCAGACAAAAACATAGGAATTTAAAAATCTCAGATATCAACAAATATTCTACGGGAAAATTTCATTTCAATGTTTATCATGCTTAAAATATCAAGTTGTCAAAGACAGTTTTTCTTGATTAGAGAGTGTTAATAAGTGAATTAAGGTTTAGCGTACGTTAATCAAAATATGGAATATGCACAAACTGCATCTTTATTTGGCTTGTTCATTGTTGAACTAACCACAGCTTTCTGGCTGTGTCAATGCTGAATAATCAAGTGACAGCAGCTTGCTTAAACCAGTAAATGCAAAGATTTACTCACGCAGATGCTTCATGAATTTCAGTACCATCATAAACTCCACAGCCAGATAACACCTGTAAATGGAAAATCTGAGTTACAGTTATAAATGGTATTAAACCATTAAACAGTCAACACCTTTTGTATTATTTAATATCAATATTGTTTCTTGTAAAGTGTATAAATCAAAACAGATACAGAATAACTCAAAAGTACTCAGAGAATACCCATTTCTTGCTTGGCGTATTTTATCCAGTACATTACTCGGTGAATATTAGGAGTTATGTATAGACTATACACACTGTAGCCCAACAAGTTTTCAGACATGTAGGAATATGTTGAATATCATATCTTCACAAGCTACCAAAACCTGTAAAATCAAACTATGCACTGCCTGAATTGAAACAGACAATATAACTAAAATGAAAAGTAGTGTCTTATTATAACCAATATAGTTGCTGCCTCTTATGGTATTTTCAGCATATGAATAAAATGTGAAGTGGCTTTTAGTTAGGCAACATGGGAGCATCAGTGTCACAATTCATCATTCTAACTGGATTAAAATGGTACATGGTGTCATCTACATGAAAATACAACAATGCACTGATCGACCTTCCGAAGCTCACGAATGGATTTTCCAGGGACCGTGGTAAAAACTAAAATTATATATTAAGCCCCAATAATGCCAAAACTGGCATCTTTTGGCTTTCAATATTAACTCAGATTAGGCCTTTTCAAATGACTAAGCAAGCTTAGAGTAGAGATATATAGAGATTGTAATCATATATCCGAAACTGACGGACTCTCCCAGGGGCTGGTTCCTATTTAAATCCTTCTGAAAAGTCACTAATCCAGGGCCCAAAAAACTGGCTACCCAGATGCCCAGGGCAAGTATATTTTCAAGCCAGGCTAGTGCTTATCGAATATTTTTGAGATGAAAATTTGTCATCCTATAGTTATAATCCGCAATGCAAAGCTGGCTGTGAGTGCCAGTATCCATGTGTTTTGGACAGTCCTCTCACTGTACCTATTTTTCTTGTGAAAGCCTGCCTAGACACTCGAATCAGACGGTTGAATCCAGAATTTTATGATCAGGTTTGTACGTTTACATGTTTTCCATTTTTTGTTGGATTCGCATAGCTGAGATTCCATATGAGGTATGCGACATTGCATTATCGTATGTGAATATGCAGTATCCATGTGTTTCAGATACCCCTCACCTTCTGACCTATTTTTCTCTGGAAAACCTGCCTAGACACTCGAATCGGATGGTTAAATCCAGAATTTTATGACCCGGGCCATAAAAATATGGATTCAACCATCCTATTCACACAAATTTTCCGTGTGACAACACACACCACCTATTTAAATGGTGTCGCCGATTAAAAGCTGTAGTCATTGCAGTTTACTGTGTACACTTTCTTGGTAATTTGAAATTTTATTTATTCAGTGAGAGTGAAAATGGCTATGAGTAACTCAGCAAAGGGCTTCACTGAATAAACATTTCTTATCAAACAGTTCTCTATTTGTCAATTTTTATTGCAAATACATGTTTATATGTAGGCAGGTGAAATATAGTAGCTTTAAAAATAAATGATAATTTTGGATCAGGTGAAAATTTGTTGGGCAAGTGTCAAATATTGAGTAATGTGTTAATAAAAATTAATGTATGTGAAAGACACTATCGCATAAAAGTGTTGAATGCTTGCAGCATACACAAAAAAAAGCTTTCTTCAGGTGTCACTCAATAAGTCGCCCATTTTGTCTTCATTGACCCATGCACTAAACGGCCTCGTGGAGTAGGGCATTGTTAATATCGCATAAAAGTGTTGAATGACATTCACTAAGACTAGTAGAATTGGGTTATAGTTATAATGAATTACATTTTTTATGGTATTTTACAGTTATTAACAGTTTTTTACAATGTAATGTATAAAATAGGTTTTTACAGTAAAAACCCCAACCCTGGTATTGTTCTGTAACAGTGTATTATTCTGTAGTAGTTCAGTGAGAGAAATGTCAATGCCTCAAATTTGGGCACTATATTAATGTTGGCTATTGAGTAACGCTTTATGAATAAACATATTAAGAAATATTGTTGAAGTTTATTGGAAAAGAAATCATGAAAATTGGTTTTAATCGGAGTGACAAAGATTTCCCAGCCCTACCTAAATTTTGTAAGAAAATAGCCACAAGAAAAGTTGCATCATATTACAGGGTTCAAAATTAATGCTTGCTCAAAATTTACAGAACGAGTAAATTTTTAGTTTGAGGGTTCCTGTACAGTTATTAGGCTAGAATAAAGTCACATCTGCAGCTATGTGTTATGGCATTAGTGAGCTCCGGTGGCCTAGCGGTTGAGCACTTGCTGCCAACGGTCGCAGGTTCGAACCCCGTAAGAGGTCGAAACCTTTCCAGGGATTAATTTCTCGGCTCA
This sequence comes from Paralvinella palmiformis, assembly GCA_025642065.1. Classification (NCBI taxonomy): domain Eukaryota; kingdom Metazoa; phylum Annelida; class Polychaeta; order Terebellida; family Alvinellidae; genus Paralvinella; species Paralvinella palmiformis. Next base: position 3,361 of record JAODUP010000833.1, read on the forward strand.
CTACATCGTGGGTGGCTGACCACGTTAAATGGCGCTGCCGTCTCCACTGAATTATTTAAAATAAATGGGGGACGTTAAAAACCCCCCGAGGATGTAAAACACTCTGGCAGTGACCACCTTCGAAGTATGGACAACCTGGATTTGAAAGTCGAAGCCACAAGGTAGCCCATGAAACTTGCTTTTGAACTCAAATATATATGAATAAACAATAGAAACAGAAATTGACCCAAACTTAGGTTCCTCCAGTAGTTGAAGCCAGCTGCTCTTTTGGGATCAGCTACCAGTACCAATGACTTGTATTTTCTTTTCTTCAAATGGACATTTAAGCATATCTATACATCATGAAATAAACTTTCTGTATGTGAAACTTTATTTGGTGTAGTCAGGACTAGTGAATTACTCTCAGGACTAGTATACTTTCCAAGTAATAAGTCCTGTGGAGTAGTGATAAATTCTGATTATCTTCTAACGTTGTATCACCCCATTCACCACTAATGTACACATGGTGCTTGGACAGCTCGGCCCAAGTGACAACTCAGCCTGGGGCCGAGTTGTCTTAGACAGCTCCACCCCCAAAAAAGATACGTAAATTAATTTATTAATATTTGTGTGTATTATTTATATATATATATTAACAGCTTGGTGGTCATTTACTTGTAGTGCAACACTGATATGGAATAAGTGCATGTAGCTGTGTGAAATGTAGTGGTAATGAATCCAAGCCAAGAGGTGGTAACTTTGACATTTGTAAAATATACTTAAAAATGTGAAGCGTCTAATTATCTTCATTATTCAGAAACTGTAAATATTATTTAGTCTGCAGCACAAAATCTATTTTGTGCTGTTAAAACAACATGACAAGTAGCGTTGGCTTTCTCCCTGGCAGAAAGGTATTTCTCCCCTGCCATGGGGAGAAAAACTTTTCTGCCAGCGAGGAAATGCCAGAAAGAGGGGAGCAACTTCCAGATGTGTTTATTTTAAGGTGCAATGCAAACCCATGTGTAAGCCATGGCATCACCAAGTACATTTGCACAGGGATACAATTAAATTATTAATGTTTTCAACTGTTTAAGAAAAACAACAAAGTGCTTCCAGACATAATCTTGCTGTCTACTTCCCTTGAATATGTTGAATGTTATGTGGTAAAGTACAAAACAAAACTACAAACCTGCAAGATAAAGCAATTTGTCCGGCCACAATATTCAAAATTTACAAAGTATAAGTTTGTATGTCATATGTGCACCTCAAGAGACTATATATAAATGATGATATTATCAATAGCCATGCAAATTTATACTACTGATGAGCAGCTATCTGCTCAATAATAACTAACTAATCTGCTGAGATTGATAACCCCCATAAGTGTCACATTAATCTAGTCAATATGAAGTCTACCATATTATAATTAGGCAGTGCAGATACTTCCCTATGCTATGGTGTAATAACAATCATACAGTACTCAGTGGGTGAGTGTTATTACACAGCAGCATCTCTTCACAGTGATACATACATACAGTTATTACTACAGACTATATGGTGTTGTCAGTAGTATTCAAGCATGACTAGACACAACATCACCCTCCTCATAGTTGATTGGGTATTTGATAGTGTTATGTTGCCTTACATAACAAAGCAGTCATTATAAAATCAAATTTATTCAGCATTATAATGTACATCACTGCACAGATACTAGAAATAAATAATCTCAATCTTTTATCACACAATCTTAAACATGATGAATTATTGACATACACTTTAAATAAGTATGTGGCATGTAGACAAGATTTATAATTAAATAACTTATGCTTATGTAAATTGGTTTCAACCTGTTAAAGTCTCTATTAATTGGCTATTTTCATGGCAATTTTCCCAAAATTTACTTTCTCCCCTTAGGAGGAAGTATTTCTGCCATATCGACAGAAACTGGGTAATTACCGTGGTTTTTACCATGATGGGGAGAAACCTGCCAACCCTGATGACAGAAATTAAAAATCATTGCAACACTATTATATTGAATATACTTCTGACAAATGTCGCCAACAAATAACTATCAATCAATTGATATTTGCTCTTTCAATCATGCCAGTGATTGGCCTACATTTGATGCTAGCTCCACCCAACTGATTTGATGTTGTACATTACTACAACACACCATTGACGTATCATTTATCATTGGTCCCAAGTTGTCTTGTCAGCGGGGCTGAGCTATCAAGCATTCATACACAGCTGTTGCCATCAGTGGTGCATTTATAATGTGGTGTCATGGATGTGATGTAAACCAAGTTATAGATGGAGCATGAATAGCAACATCATTAAACATGGCCAGACTTAATAGATATCCATTGATATTTACATAATGATCTTAGACTACCGATTCATGAATACTAAAAAAGTCTCATTATTCAAGAACTATCCCGGACAACCCTTTATTTTAAGTGTTAGAAAATCTAAAGGGTATTTCTTATCAAGAGCTGCATATCTATTTGGTCAAATAATATACGTTATTGTATTATATGTCCTTTTGGAAAAATAGATCTAAATCTACTAATGAAAAGGCAGCCTAGACCTAGTAGTAGTAGTAGTATATGGGCGATAATAGGAGCTATTAGATGAAGGTCATGTCTAAGATGAAACATAACAAGCTTTACCACAGCTACTCTGGCATTGGACGCTGCGTTGGCACTGAAATGGTTCTTTATCACATATCGATTAATGGGAGAAGCGATGACACGTATGACGTGCGCCACAGAAAACATTTTCCACCACTTCGAACGAAATCCCGAAACACGACTGTGCTGCCACCTGGTGTTGTGAAACAACAGGTGGCGCCACTTGGTTACCTCATGCCCAACAACCTATCTCTTTTCTGGTGTAATCGTACGTTCCACTCTTTGTTGAATTAAATTAAGATCAAATCACAAACTTTTATCCGTTGCCTAAATTCATCATAAAATGTTAACGCCATTAGTGTTCGAGTTGGCTATTGTAAAGAAATCTATATAGCTACTTGAATTCAAGAGACTATGAATTGTATTGAAGTTTGAGATATAAAAGTGATATTAATACAAAATTAAATTTTGAAAATTAGATAATCTATTAAAAAGTTATATAAATAAACAATCATTGATTTCCTTCCCTTTTTATACCAATTATAAGCCTTTTGATCAGTACAAGACAATTCTTAACTGCTCTTAATTCAATGATAGTAATTAAGTGAGTTTATAAGCGCTTTTATTCCTCCATATACTGTACATATAATAGACATATATATTACACAATTTTTTTCATGATACAATATACAGAGACGTAACACAAATAACCTTATAGGTTGTGAACCCATAGTAATAGTACACATTATTTGATATACAAGACAAGATCTACACTGATATTGGGTTAGGTGTTACCTAAAAGAGGTATGAGAGTTGTTTAAAAAATACAAGTGCAAGACATATTGTTGAAAGTACCAAAAACGTCACCAGTAGCAAATATTCTGTCTTTGGCCTATAAAATCAGTGATATGGCTTTAATAGGAAAATAAACTCTTTCTTGCAATAGTCGTCTTTCTATGGTGGTATGATAATTTATATGAGTTTGTGTCTACGAAACACACAAAAAAATCCATTTTGGCTTGTCCACAGCAAAGGTTAGTATTAAAAGGGATGATATTAGTAATATTCAGTAACTAATTGTTTTAATTCATTCTATGAATACATACCTATTATTTTATTATGTTCTCTAAAACATTGTCCACAAAAGTCACGTATTTCACGTTATCCGCATAATTTATATCATAACTTTGTACCAATGAAGTGTTACTTGACTGGAAAATATGTCTACATAACACATATACATTGGGCTGTCAACTAAAATCAAAAGCGATAAGCATAGTACATTTTTCTGATCGTCAGAAGACATCGAAGTGGCATAAAAACAACGTCCTCGTTAAGAATGTATTCTACGTTATCCATTTTTTATCATATACATGCTTTTCCCAGTTTACATTCAAGGTATACTATATGAGGGTATCTTGTTTACTTTGCAAAATAAAAGTTTTGCATGATATACAGACCTAATTTAATCACATAAGGTTCGATCACTGACCTGAAAGAAAACTAGACCGAGCAGTCACTGATGTTTGAATGGGCCGCCATGACCAAACAACGTTGACTTCCGGTAGGGGCAAAAAGCAACGTTGAAGCGGCTGCGCTTCGAGTTTTGAACCTACGAATACGGACATTTATTGTGATGTGTGCATTATAATTTTGTGTGTGAAGGCAATCTGTATTATTCCTGTCCTATTATATGCCATGAAATATGTAAATGTCGTTTTATTCAAGTCCGTAGATCTAGTTTAGTTGGGATCAAACGCCAGAAACAGAAGGGCGATTGTCGAATAGGCTAAATATAATAATAATTGGGCTTATTTTCCCATCAAAAAGAAAGCAACGCTTTAACAGGTATTTTAAATGTGTTCCTTATACCTTGATACCATATATACGGAATTTAAAGGCAATGCCTGTTATGGTATTCCGGTCCTTCTGTGTTGTATTTCTTGAATGTATATCTCATTTTAATCATGGCAATCTGTAGCGCTCCCCTTTCTATAAATTTATCCAAATTTGATTTGAAGCTGTTTAGACTAGCACAAGATATCATATGTTCAGGCAGGGAGCTCCAGTCATGGACTGTTCTTTGGCTGAAGACATTTCTCCTCAGAGGCTAATTGGTAGCAACTGTACTAGTTCACTGCTAAATTAACTAGTTTTTATTTTCATTAATCGGTGATTTCTGATTTAATTCTCTTACGTTTATTTATGATGAACACAGATTAGTCTAATTAATACGAATTGAATATTTAGCTAGCATGACCAATAGTTGCTGCAATAGATATATTATTTCCTTGTACTTTAATGTTTGTGCTAAAGCAATTTTGCTGGCTAGAGATATCGATTGCACCACATATACTTTAAAAAGTAACCGGAAGAAACATCATTAAATATCATCGTAAATGGCTCACCTTTTTTGATTGGATTATTGCTTTGATACTAGCAATGTACACCCAAACTTTTAACCCTGCCAATTATATACATGAATTCTAGCCTGCATCGACCTAACCCTAACAATATTTGACTGTGATCTGTGGTGTTGTTGTTAGGTGGGAAGACAAAGAAGTTATTAGGATCTAGCCTGTCCACACCATTCATTATCTTGAATACATGGATCATATCCCCACGCCGCCTTCTAAAATCTAAAGATGGCAGCTTTACGAATTTAAGCCGGTCTTCGTATGGGAGATGACTAATGCTTGGGATCAGTTTGGTTGCCCTACTCTGTACTTTCTCCACTTCTAGTTTGTCTCCTCTGTACCTCGGATGCCAGATCACATTTCCGTACTCGAGGTGCGGTCTAACCATGGCTGTGAACAGTCTCGGCACTGTTGTTTCGTCGAGGAGTCGGAAGGTCTTCCTGATCAAGCCTAACATTCTAGAAGCTTTATTGACAGCATTAGGTATGTGCTTGTGGAATTTTAGGTCTTCGTCCACAGTAACACCTAGGTCCTTCTCCGCATGGGTTATGTCTAAGGTTGTGCCATTCATCTCATATATGAGCTTTTGATTTATACATACCAATGAAAAGATATTTCTTTTGTAATTACTTTTACTCCCTCAGCTCATGCAACCAACGACACAACAATAATTCGCCATTTTTATAAACCCGATTTTGCAGTCTGCGTTCCTTTTTTCCACGACGGGAAGTTGGCGGCCGTGTTCGGTCTAATTTTCTTTCAGGTCAATGGGTTCGATAATACAAAATGGTGTATTTTATGTAAACCGTTATTCTACGTTATCCCGGACAAGGAAGCGTTCTAATACGTTCCACGGCGCTGGGACTTCAACAGCAACATTCACACGAGGAGCCCAGTGATAAGGCAAAGCAGCAGAGCGAACTGCAACATCAGGATCCGCTGCAACAGGCGTTATATCTATTTCAGGTCAACCGCCCCGTAAAGACACAAAGAACTATTATTTCTCAGATTAATCCTCATTAAGTGTATTACCTATAATATTTCGACAAACTGTTTTTATAATTTGTTAGATGTACGGTGAATAATTGCTACTTTTATGGGGTTTTTTATTAAGAAGAATTATAATATGTTATGTAGAAAATATTGTGTGTCTGTCTGTATGTGCGTCCTCATGCGAGTGTATGGAAGTATGTAAATTATGCCCGTCTATTCAGACTTGCGTCTTTTTACATTTTGTTCTGTGTAAATTTGATTTCAGGTTGAAACTGAAGTTCCCATTTGAAGCTGCCAGAGAGCAATTGCGCAGGAAGAGCCGCAAGAGAATAAATAGGGCAGTCGCAATCATGAAACGCAAGAATGAAACATTGCAAAAAGACTTGCAAGCCATGCAACGCAAGATGTGGCAAGTACAAAAGAAACAGGCTAGAAAGGCCAAACATAACCAACGCAGGCCGGCCGTCTCTCGAAACGCGTGTTTTAGCACCTACCAAGAAGGCTGATGTCCTGCTGCGTGACATTCGGATTACACCACGCAAGGCAACACGAGTACGCAAGATGCTTATCCTACATCATACCTTGATGAAGCATCTTAGAACGTCTGAAAATGTGGCATGCAGGTTCGCTATAAAGTCGGCCAGTAAGACCTGTTCTGCAAGACTTCTGGCTGGCACGCTCAAGAGGCAAAGCAAGGTGCCCAAGTCGGCGTACGAAAAGGCAGAGTCGAAGAGGAAAGTAACACCTGCTATTAATCATTAGTAGATTGGCTTCTTCTTCAAAAAGGAAGAAAATGCAATCTGGTTGCCTGGCAAACGGGACACTGTGAAAGTGGATGATAAGCGCATACAGAAGTACATTATCAACGATAGCATAAGGGTACTCCATAAAAAGTACAACTTTGAAAACCCCAAACAAAATGTCAGTTTGACGTTGTTCCAAAGCTGCCGACCGAAGAATGTTCTGCCTGTCTCATACGCAACGCGCAAACTGTGTTTGCGCAAAACCCACCAGAAATTGCCGTACGTCTACGAGTACGCAGTCTCCAGATCAAGAAAAAAGGCGAACGAATCTCTCGCTGTGAAGATAGATGCGTTCAGCAACGACACGGTCACCTTCCAAGTATGGAAACAAGGATACCACCATCAAGAAGACTACGCTTGTAGAGGAGACAGTTCCGAAATCAAAATTCAAAGAAGATTTCTTGGGAAGCTTGGACTCCTTCATACAGCACTCCGAAAGAGTACGCATGCAGTATGAGAAGCAGGCCATTCTGAAGGAAACACTCACACAAACTGAATGCACCATGCAGGTAGATTTTCCGAGAATTACGTATGCCACTATCTGGAAGAAATTAGTAGTGCGTACTACTCGAAGGAACGGGTAACAGTTCATCCGGCGATGATCCACTACAAGGGTGTAAACGGAGAACTGAGCCTCGTGGTACTTTCGGATGAAATGGCGCACACTGTCGCGACAGTGTTCGCATTCTTAAAGGCCATTGTTGGTTGGATCAAACAGAATCTGGCGCACGTCCAACAGATCCATTATCTGTCACATTCAGTACAGGAACGGTACTATCTTGAACCTAGTGTTACTGCACAAGGCCATGTTCGACATATCTGCGTCATGGCAGTACTCTGAAAGTGGTCATGGCAAGGGACTATTCGATGGCGTAGGAGGTTCTGTTAAACGGGCAGCTGATCGAGCCGTCAAAACAGGGAAATTGGTCAAGACGGCCCAAAAGTTCTATGCTTGGGGTATTTCCGAGATGCAGTCAGCGGTGACGTATCTATTTGTCACAAAGGAGAAGGTCAAGAAGGCGTCAACAGAGTTGCCATCCCTCGGAGCTGTTCGAGTTCATGGTACCATGAAGACACACACCGTAATGCCAGTGGATGATCACATCTACATCCGTGAGACATCACGTTTCAGGTCCTGCTGTTGGTCGTTGGGCAACTTCCGCCCCACGTGTCCAGGGTGGATTAAGAGAAAGACGAGACACGAGTCCGGAAACAAAGCGCCAAATGAGCAACTGCAAGGTCAATCTACCGCTGAACAAGTAAGTCAAGAAACCCAGGAACATCCGACTCAACAAACAGAAGAACCACAAAGTCAAGTCGAGGAAACAGAAAGTTCATCTGTTAAAGAAGAGGGAATTCGTGTCGGGACATTTGTTGCTGTGAGGTACAGCACGAAAGTCTATGTAGGGAAGATCACCGAAATTGACGAAGAGGGGATCAACGTAACCTTCATGGAGAGGTTTGGCAATGTCGAGGGATGTTACCGCTGACCCAGACGTCCCGACGAACTATGGGTAGCTGGTAAGGACACCTTGGCAACCTTGACCCCACCTACCCCAACAGGTAGGTCACAGCGTGCATTCAGGCTACATCCCTTAGATGCTGAGATCATATCTCACTTGTACTGATCAATGGTAACGAAGCGTTGTATTCTACGTTATTTGTATCCAACGTTGTCCAAGTTAACTAAACTAATTTGGCAAAGCAACGAATGGTCAGGCCATTACTTTATCTTCTGTTGTATACAAATGCACTGTGGACCTGTAATACCGCGACAATCCTAACATTTTGCCAGATAGCACAACGATTGTATTTTACGTTATCGGTGACTGTTATTCGGAACCAGGAATATTGTATAAGAGCTCTGAACAATTAAAGATGTTCTGGAATAATTTTTAACAAGTCGAGTATACGTTCAAGTAATCTTATGTTTAAAGGCATGCTAGAACAAATCAATGATAAGAAATGATTGCTGTTATGTGTATATTCTACGTTATCCGCATGTGGGCGTGTAAACTTAATTGTTTCACGATACATACACGACTTTATCAAGACGTTTCAGTTGTTAGTGTTTTCACAAATGCTCCGGATGTCATAATAAATGTTAGGTTATATAATACATGGTGTATGTTTTCATTGCATAGAACTAGAGCAACACCCCGCCACGATTTATTTATATTGTTCCATGCATTACGCTTTACTTAACATAAAGGTATCAATAGGTGTGTTTAAAATCATATCAGTGTATCACTAAGTTAACTAGCCACCAAATCCTTTAAAGTTTCTTTCTATTGCGTATAGAACATTTGTCTATTTTGTGCATAAACTGTACATCTGCAAATCAGAAAAGATTGTATCCTACGTTATCCATAGACATCCCTTGGGGAAAGCTATGCCAGCAGCCATATATTTCGGTGAGATGACGATCCTTGTATACACTTGGCGACAAGATCCCAATGCAAGACACCACACCAAAACAAGTGGCCTACTTGATTCAATAACTGTGGCTTTGGAAAACGGACGACCTTTCAAATATGTTTCTGCCAATTCAAAACAAGGTCACATTTCTTAGAAATAATTATCCGGTTTATAATAATATGAACCTTAATCAGTCTTGTGTAATCCTTAGCCAGGATATAAACTTGCATTAGGCACAGTTTTCATTAAAAAAAGTTGTTAAAGTATATCAATGGTCTTCACGAGGAGCTCCCGTCAGCTTACAGTAGATTTCACTCGTCCGAGACGGCACTTCTGAAGGTACAAAGCGATATCCTCGAGTCTCTTGGTAATGGTTTTGTCACAGTGTTGGTCATGCTCGATCTGTCAGCTGCATTTGATACTCTCGATCATGGAATCTTGTTGAGTCGCTTTGAGAATGGATAACATCATACCTTACCGACCGCTTCCAGGTAGTGGTCATAGATAGCAAACATTCTAAGCCAATGGTGTATCACAATGCTCGGTACTCGGCCCGAAAAAATACACCATGTACGCTAAGCCTCTAGGAGCCATTATCCGTCGGCGTGGACTTTCTTACCATTTTTATGCAGATGACACACAGCTATACATCTCATTCAAGCCGAAGGAAGACGCTGTGAAAGCACAATCCCTCTCACTCATTGAGAACTGTCTTACTGACATTGAGGGATGGATGCGTATAAACATGCTCAAACTGAACAGTGACAAGACGGAAGTTATGCTGTTCACGTCTAAGCATAATGCCATCCATATGAAAAACGTTACTGTTGTTTTGGTGACATTAATATAACACCAGTGAACACTGTGAGGAACTTAGGTGTTATCCTTGACTCTGCACTAAATATGGAGCAACAGTTTAATAATATCTGTAGGGATGGGTATCACCAACTCTGCAACATTGGACATATTTAGCGTTACTTAACAAGTGGTGCAAGTAAGTCACTATTCAATGGGCTTATAACATCACGTTTAGACTTCTGTAACGCTTTGCTCAATGGACTGCCCCAGACCTCCATAAATAAGTTACAACGTATACAGAACACAGCGGCACCGATTGCAACCCGAATATCACGCCGGAGTCACATTACACCAATGTTGAAGGATCTCCATTGGTTACCTGTTAAGTATCGAGTGTAATTTAAAATCCTAATGCACACCTATAAAGCCCTTCATGAATAGGCTCCAAAATACATATCTGACATGTTGACAGTTCATCAACCAAGAAGAACACTACAATCGATGGGTTCAGTGACATTGGTGGTTCCAAGATTTAGTTCAGCAGCAAAGCTATGGAATGCACTACCAGCTCACATTCATGAATCCAAAACACTAAACATTTTTAAGATGTTGCTGAAAATGCATTTCTTCTCCAGCCATTTTGATGTTTAATTTTTTTTTCTTTTATATATATATATATATATATATATATATATATATATATATATCCCAATTTAATTTTATACATATATTGTATTATACTTGTTATGTCCTATTGGATGATAAAATCGATTGTTCCAAAAAGCTTTACGTGTGTACTTTCGCATGAAAGTAATTATTTTCAAATACACAAAAATAATATTTTCTCCATTTCTAAACCTAACAGGCGACGTTTTCCGTACTTTCAACCATATAACACTATCATAGACCCAATGACCTATTAGTGAGGCAAACAATCTATCAATATAAGGCACACATACATAGAAAAGCTGCAGATTATGAATGTAGACATTTTTCATACTACGAACAAATAGGTTTTTACTGGCTATGTTTAGTTTTTTTTTTTACTTTAGGGTGTAAATTTCTCCATATTGCGGGACCTTGGTGTAAAATTATAAAATTGTAAAAGAGGTGTTTGATTTTGTCGTGTACTATGATCGTAATATGCAATATAATTTAGTGTGAAGCGCTCCATTAAAGGTTTTGGTAATGTTTTGTGCACGCAATCAAACATGGAGTTGGCTGTTTCGAACTCGTACATATGTCACATGCCCTGAAAAGGGTGGCTGTCAATATATCAATAAATCAATCAATCAATCTCGGAACTCACACTGATCAACTAACCATAGATGAGTTAGTTCCTGCAGGTTGTCTGTTTAATCATAAGTACATATTCCTCGTAAAGTGACAGACGCGGGGATGGTATTGGCATACTCTACAAACCGGGACTGGCTGTCACACACTGGATTTGGTCATCTCTAGAGGATCAAACTTCCATCAGAGTAGGAGTTCCTTCTGTAAGTGACCCTAAACAATGATCTGTCTGTCCAGTTCGTTATTAATATGGACGAGCCCGACATGCTGAAATTAACGTGGCATAAATAATAAAGAATTTACGGAGGATTTACAGTCATCTCGACACATGGGTGAGTGAGAAGGACCGGTTGATCAGCTGATAGAAGCCTATAACAAAGGTGTCAAAAGTGGGATCCGGCCAATAGCCCCATTGGCCCTTAATTAGGTATTTTGCCCCTTAATCACTTTGGCCTATTTAAAGTGACTTTGGCAATTGTGAGTGTAAATTAAACAAAATAAAATAGCACACATTAATCGGACATTTTATTGTTTTGTAAACCGGATGGTGCGTCCAATGACCTTTAGGGTAGCTGACAGTGATATGGCACCAGCGAGGTGTGCACCAGGAGCACGATATAAACAATCTGTTCTGTAGCTGATTAGTGTTGGGTCTAAAATGGGGGGGGGGGGTTTCAGCGCTGATCTAGAAATATAGCTGATTCAAACATGGCTTAATCCTTGCGAATAGCTAGCTTCGATGAAGAGGCCATGCATACAGTTGGATATGAGCATGTCCAACTAATGAAGCAAATAAACGATTACACGCCTCACAAAGATTGTTTGTTCGAGAAACATTGTTTATATTGCATTTATATATTGTATTACGATTATCTTGTAAACGACATTTACCGGTATTTTCATTATTATTTTTAATTAATCATATACCTATTTAATTAATTTTATCTTTTTTATGAACCATAGCAAATTAAAAGGTGAGCAATTAATGAAGGGCATAAAGAACGAAGGGACAATTAAAAGACTGGGGGGGGAGTGGGGGGGGGGGTTAAAGACCGGAGGGGTACTTAATTATCTGGACCTGTCCAAATATCAAGACCAATATTCCTTGATTCAATAGACGACACATTTCTAATATCTGTAGTAACCTATTCCACACATTGGGGGCTGCAACACTAAACTCACAATTGCCATATGACCTGAGCCGAGATACAGGCACCTGTAATAGTTTCTGACTGGATGACTTGTGTTTTTGGGATCACTTTCTAATGGACACCAGCTCACACAGGTAATATATTGTTTAGGTGGAAAACAACTATCTGTCCTTTCTATAACTTTAAATATAACTTTACCAATGGTATAGTTGTATAGCTGTGGTTTGTAGGGAATTAATACAATGTTCGTGGTGATACCAAATATATAATATTTGTTTTATTATCATTTGGTCTCAGAATATTTTTTAAGCCATCCTTCACCGTCGTTTATCAGCTATACAATGTTCTAAATTCTTCAAGGAAGGGGAGAAATTTAACTCATTATCAGGATTCGGTGATATATACATGTTGTGTGTCATCAGCATATGCCATATCGCTGCACATTGATTCCAGAGGATGGATATACATTGTGAAAACCAGGACCAAAAACTGAACCTTGTGGTACACCAGATAACAAAAACTGCACATGGACCTCTGGCGGCATTGCTCCAGATACGATCTATATACCAATGTGGTTAACTCGGTAATTAACTTTTTAACAATTTATTTATTTATTTGAATAGATATAAGATGCCAACATGTAATATATATATAAATATATATATATATATATATATATATATATTTCAATTCCCATTGGCATCAAAGATGAAGATTAGTATATTATATTTAATGCCAGTTGCCGTCATTTGATTGTACTAAACCAATTATTTAATTTAGCAATATATCACATTATTTGCTGATACTTTTATTGATGTTACAGTGTAGCGAATGTAGGACCAAATCCACCCCTGTGCCGGACAAAAACCACCTGGATTTAAAAAAAAACACCAGACATAACCCGCCCCCCTTCTTAACAAGGAAATGGACAAACACCACCCTTTTTATTTTTTTAAGAAAATACTGAAATGCAGCTATATTTTATAGTATCTTATAGTTTTGTATACAGTATTCATCATTTGTTAGTAAATATAATTGAAAATGTATGGCTATTGTGTCTGTTTGTATGTACATGAAAATGTGTAATAAAATATAAAGATGTAATTGTAGTGAATGAGAAGCCATGAAGAAAGGACAGTTGTCCTTTGTTGAAAGGAAGCCTAAAATAGATTGCAGTTAAATGAAGCTGAAAATCTGCACACACACAAGAAGGCCTTGAACCTCTCATTGATTAAATCGACAACATAGGTGTTTGTGGCTCCTATCACAGAATCCAGCACCCAGTTGATCCAGATGGTATGATTCCTCCCATTGAAAATGCGTCGCATAGCACTATTATTTCCTCCCGAACTGTGGACCGTTCACAATGTAACCCTCTGTGGTGGATCCAGAATCCTGCAATAACCCGTTCCGATCACTCGTTGGCTGTACTCATCCCAGCATATAGAAGACCATTGACAATTTTCGAAAAGATCAGAACAATGTTCAGATGGCCTTCTTCTCTATTCCTGTGGACAGCCACTCGGGAAGTGGGTGCATCGTTCCACAGCACAACGTACTGCAGCAGAAGCTTCACAACCTTTACACAGTTATATTGATGACCACAAATCCATGGAAGACACCCTGAGGGGACTAAACACTGCATTCAGTAGAGGTGATTGACTGGAGAATGACTATACGTGTCCTATGTATGTATGTCTGATGTAAAATGATGCAAACGTGCAAATAAGAATATAAACTGATGATGTTATTTTGTGTTATGACAATGAATATAATCATAGGGTGGTTTTTGTCCGGAGTGGGTTTTTTCCGGGGTTGTTTATGTCTGGGTGAGTTTTTATATGGGTGGTTTTTGTCCGGGTGGTTTTTGTCCATATACTGGATGGAATAGGACAGTGGATGTATGCATTTAGCATTTATTTAATTTTTAAAGTCAACCCTATATAGTTACATTATGATTTTCAATCGTTGTACATCTAAGTTGTAAATTTGCTCAGTATTTACTCGTGTATTTTGTACACGACATTATTGTTGTTAGCAACAGCGTAAACAAACAGTTGTTTTGTGTTGTGCACACACCACTCGAGTTACACTTGATAACCCTATGTTAGAGAGGGAATTTTAAATCAGTTTGAGCCAAGACTCCATTAGGGTAACAACTGGCCTGATTTAGTACAACATTTACATTGGGCTCCGGTGGCTTAGTGGTTGAGCACCCAGCACTTGGTGCCAACGGTCACAGGTTCGAACCCCGTAAGAGGTCGAAACTTTTCCAGGGATTAATTTCTCGTGCACTTATTACAGGCAACGATCCCAGTGTCCATATCACACCCACAGCGAATCACACACGACATCTACATCAGTATAAACCTCAGTTTGTTAACATGTAATTACACAATATTCCAAACCTAGATGGCACAAGTTAAAGTTTGTACTTCAATTCAATATATTTTCTTCAACATCATCACATGCATCATACAATTCCAAATTTTCGTGAAACAAATATAACGTTGAAAAGGAGAATGCGAGAAGCATAATGCTTGTATCAAAGACATTCCCCGGTGGAAAAAAATTGCAAACTAAAATAAATTATATATATCTAGAATACCAATTAGTACTGAAATAGATGCATATAAGCTCATTCCTAATTGCTTCTTATTTAATTTTGTGATACACTCAAGAGTATCATTAATTATAATCATTAGTATACATTTTCTTTATAACTTTTTTAAAATTTCTGCAGAGATTTAATATTGTGATACTCAATCTTTAAATCATTCCATAATTTCACACTGTTGATACTTATTGCCATTTTAGTTCTACAATATTTAACTTCAAAATTATCTTTAGTACAGGATCTAGTATTATACTTATGAACATACATAGAGTTTCAAACATTTTCTGTAAATTCACAGGCAACACGTTATATTCTGCTTGAAATGTAATAATTAATGTTTTCAAATTAACAATATCACACAATTTTAGGCACTTATATTTGGCAAACAATGGCTTTGAATGTTCTTTATAATTTGCTTTGTCAACCAATCTAATGGCTCTCTTTTGTAAAAACAACCAGGTTTTTAAAATCTAGTCTCAAAGGTATTGCCCCAAATTTCACATGCGTAATTGAGATAAGGTAATATCATTGTGCAATATAATGATTTCAAACAATCATTATTTAAAATATGTTTCACTCTGTACAACACTGACATATGTTTTAACAGATTTCTACGAACACAATTTATTTGATCATCCCAATTTAAGTGTTTGTCTACTTTCACTCCCAAAACATTAGTGACGTGGACTCTTTCAACATGCACACCATCTATAATAATTTTGTGGTCTATGAGAGCTTATTAACTTTAAACCACATGCTCAAATTCTTTAGTTTATAATTTAAAACACCCATTACATCTACTAAATTCTTATCAGCATAGAAAACATTCATATCATCTGCAAATAATATGAACTTCAATTTCTTAGAAATATTAGCCAAATAATTTATATACAAATGAAATAACACTGGACCTAAAATTGATCCTTGCGGAATACCACATACCACTGGTTTATTAGTGGTTCTGACCTCATTATATACAACGTATTGACTTCTGTGAGAGAGATAATCTTTTAACCATTTCAAAGCTATTCCACGAGTACCATAATGGCATAATTTTGAAATTAAAATGTTGTGATCTATTGTATCAAAAGCTTTTTTTAGATGAATAAAAACTAGCTTTTACCATTTTCTTGCCAGAGTATCTGTAATATCCTCTATTAGTTCCATTAATGCCAATAAAGTTGAATGGTTTTCCCGGCAGCCATACTGCCCTTTGTATAAAATGTCGTTATGGTTTATGAATGATATTAACCTATTAGAAAATATTTTTCCAGGATTTTGGAAAATTGTAGTAATATAGAAACAGGTCTATAATTAGAAATTTTTTCTTATCCCTCCCCCGCCTTCCCCCCGTTTAAATAATGGCACTATTTTCATATCATCTGGGAATATCCCCTTTTCTAATGATTTGTTACAAATATTTGTGAAAGGTTTTATAATGCTTTGAATAGATTATTTTGCAATAACCAAATTGACATCATCATAGCCACAATAATGCTCACTTCTAAACTTTTATACAATATACATTATTTCATTTTACATTATAGGACTTTCCCCAAGATAAAGTTCTATATATTTGGCTAAGCTTGGTCCTTTATTCACAAAGAAAGAATTAGAAGAGTTACAAATTTCCCGATTATCTACAATGTTTTTATCACCAATCAAAAATTCACTACAAACAATATTATTTGTTTTTTTTCTTTGCGTTATATCATTTAGTATCTTCCTGGTATTTTTCGTATCACTTTTATATTCCTGGAGTTTTTTTCTGCAATTCTCAAAATATTGGTTAATTTGTTCTTGTAAGTTTTCTACTTTTTTCTGCTTCCTTAGAGTTATATTTAATTAGTGATTGATACAAATATTTCTTCTTTTTAATGGCATTAATTAAATTCTTAGTTAACCAAGGCTATTGACATTTGTCCAAAAGCATTTCATCTTAACTAATGGACATGTCTCATTATATAGATCAACTTTTTTTTGGTGAAAACCTTTTTAAGCCGGGTTCACATCATCGTTAATGTATGCATCATTCCAATTACATAGACTCCTATATTATGGAAATGTACTTACATTAATAAACATATTAAAAAGTCCTAGTGTAAAATGTTAATCTGTAAATGTTGTAGGTTTTAGGTTTTGTTGTTCGGGGAGAATCCCCAGGCTGTCGCTTAATCAGCACAGCCTCTATGTTGGAGTGGTTGAGAAACTCCCCTCCCCCACCACTCACAGGGGAGCAGTACGAAAAGGAGCCGAAATACCCTGAGGGTGGTCACTGCCAGAGTGTTTTACGTCCTCAGGGGGTTTTTAACGTCCCCCTTTATTTTAAATAATTCAGTGGAGATGGCAGCGCCATTTAACATGGTCAGCCACCCACGATGTAGTGAGTCGAGAAATTAATCCCTGGAAAAGTTTCAACCTCTTACGGGGTTCGAACTTGCGACCGTTGGCACCAAGTACCGGGTGCTTAACCGCTAGGTCACTGGAGCTCACTTGCAAATTGTGCTTGCTTGTAGTTCGGGGAGTATCCCCAGGCTGTCGCTTGTTTGGCACAGCCTCTGTGGTGGAGTCCTTCTAAGCAAATTGTGATAGAACCAGAGAGCTTAAATATAGAGAAGCGTTACTCTTGCCGCGCCATGTTGAATTTTGAACCAGTGACGCCTCCAGCGACTGGAGGTATTACTCAGATAAACAAAAGCTCTCTGGTTGTCCACATGTGATCGAGTACATGTGTGCACATGGTTGAAATGAATTGCCAATACTAGTATTATATGTTACATTATCACATACTCTTTTATTAATTAACACTTTAATTGTGCACACATGATATCGAAGGAAACTAAGCTCTGAAATTGTAAATAAATAATTAAGTGATTTCACAGTCCAGTCATTTAATTGATTCATAGCCTACAATTTGCGATCACTTGACAGCTGATCATAAAATAATTGAACGTGGTTTAGGTTATTTCACAGCTTTATGTGTGGAAGGCGCAATTTCCACAAGTTTTTTTAAATTAAAATCAATTAGGTATATATGAGGTAAATGCATACAAACATACTTTCATCATGTCAGCTTATCATAGTCCATAAATTTTTATTTATTTGGATATATACATATAATGATATATACAGCTATTATAACGCAACCATAACACAATTCACCATATATTCATCATGTCCGTTTATCATATATCAACTTAAAAAATTACAAGTTCATTTAAAGTCCACACCTCAATAATATAGACCATGCAATATAGGCCTGCCCAGCTGAGAACAAAGAATATACATGGAATATTAACAATGTTTATGTTTGCGTTAACATGTTAGAGGTAGAGAAATTAGTACTTTCATACAATAAGCGGCATCAAATCTCTGGTGCCACAGGTTCATCTATAGTTACAATCAGTCATTTAATTGTTCTCAAATGGACAGAATAACCCAAATTACTTCCAGCTCTAAACAACCAGTACTACAAAAATATAACATTTAGTCCAGATCAGTGAACTGTTTAAAGTTAGACAGAATATACACAGAGATGTAATAGACACATGCATTGACTACTGTAACAGATAACACCAGTAAATCTGTAACCAAGAGATTGGACTGTTTACATGGTATCTCATCATCATAGAACTTCAAGGACTGAAACAGAACAATACCTTGTAAAATAATGGCTTGAACCAAGTGCATACACAATGTGTAAACACATGTTTTCCTTTTTTCAAGTTGGTTAAAGAATTTGATTTGATATGCATTTAAGTTATGAAGAGAAGTATACCAATTAAAGCACATGAGCTGAACATTCAAGTACTAATTCAGGTGCTGGTAATCCTTTTTTTTTGTATAAAGATATGAAATGGGCTGACAAAATTTCATGGGTTTGGTGCTTTGTTTCTTATTTAATTAATTTTATAATACCAAAAATAAATATGGATGCAGGTGATCATGTAAATACTCAACTACTTATAATTATTGTAATTAGGGAAAAATTATCTGATTATAGTAATGTAATTTTAGAAGTCCAATTATATTATTAATAATAATAAAGTAAAATATACCTCCCGCCCATAACATCTTCAGTGACTCCAGTACATGTAACTGTAAACTTATGTATATCTTACATACCCATTTTGTGATTAATAGATTGATATTGTTCAATAAAATGTAATCAGATTTTGTCTGAAACAAATATAGATCTAGATAGATCCTGCTTGGGCCTACTGAATGGGTCATGTCAAATAGGGGCGTGTCTACTTCAAATTGTTATGCTTATTTTTTTTAAATATCCTTTATTAAGTTTATTTTTTAAAAGCCAGATCATATCAAATTTTTACACTAGCTTCCATTTCCTTTCGGGGATGTCTTTATTTGTGCATACTTTTTCTGTTACCGCAGCCGAAAGCGGCGCAGAATGAACCAGTGCCATTAGGCGCCATGTTAACGAAGGGAGCTGTCCGTGACAATCTACCTCCGGTCGGTAGGGCCCTAGCGCTCCATGAATTCAAAATCGCGTCCCATGTTAAAACGCGAATTAACACGTCTTGTTATAAATAGTCTTTGATAGAACCATTGACCTGAAAGAAAACGAACGGAAATGAAACCAGACTGTTTATATATAAAAGTTTTCTTTTAGGTCAATGATTTAAGCAGAGAGCTTAAATATATAAAATAAATAGTCTTTGATTTAAGCTTTATGGTGAATGAGTTAAACCCAGCCGGTATCAGTTCGTTTCGTAACCAAACCATTCCATATCATACCCTTTCGTAAACAAAGTCAAAGGGGTATCAGTTCGTAAACAAGTTATAATATAATGTTATAAATTTTACGGTTGACCTAATACAAACGTTTGTTAACATCATTATTAACAATTATAATGTTCCATTACGGAATATTCCACTTAATATAAGGTTGTAGATGGTAAATAATAAACGAAGTGGCATGCAGTTAGTTACAAATTTGTATGCTTGTAGTTACAAATTTGTATGCTTGTGGTTACGAATTGGTATCCCTCTGATTACGAAATGATATGGTGCGAAACAGTTTGGTTACGAAACGTCTAGAAACTAAGACGGTCTGTCAGAGGGGATTCCCACTGGTTTCACCTATTTGATTATGCGGATTATTAATCTTGATCGGATATTTGTTTACACCAAACCAGTAAGTGTTTCTTTCTTACTCTTGTTAAATAAAAGTGATTAATATTTCCAAGATAATATCGAAAGACGGAGTAATATAGCCGTTAAAAGAGTGAGGTTTATACGGAAATATCCCCTATCTAGCACTCACTTAAATTGCAGATCTGCATTCAACATTGTATGATTGTAGAGTCGACTACTGTCTAGATCTAGATCTAATTGCTTCGACTCGCAAGCTAATCTATGTGTCACTAGAGTCTAGTCTAATCATAGCAAACGTGATAATTTTATATTTGTTAATACACTTAATGGTACTTGTATCACTATGTCTATGGTGTTTAACACATGTTAA
This sequence comes from Paralvinella palmiformis, assembly GCA_025642065.1. Taxonomy (NCBI): domain Eukaryota; kingdom Metazoa; phylum Annelida; class Polychaeta; order Terebellida; family Alvinellidae; genus Paralvinella; species Paralvinella palmiformis. The sequence goes on from JAODUP010000833.1 coordinate 23,948, forward strand.
TTGTTATTCATAATTCAATGTGTTTTTCACAGCACACATGTTTTGTAGATCTAAAATTCCGGAAAATTTAAATTTTTAGGAAACCAAGCATTGAAGCAAACAAGCAAAAATACTTTGTGGCTTGGCCTATGATTTAAAAAGATCATGTATACTTCATTCTGTTGAAGATCATACGGCATATTCACCATAATATTGGACATAAATGATATAAGTCATAAGTATATGAATTGTTATAATGGAAAATAGGCAATTATAGAGTATAGTCTATATGCCATATGGCACACTTTAATTTAAAGTTTAAAAGTCTATATTCTATAACTTATAGAATATAGTTTGATTTCTTATGATTTTATAAAATCAAACATTAATTTGTGATTTAAAATGTTAATATGTTCATAGTGTTGTAGAAGAGTTCAGATTGCAAATAGCAGTTTGTAATTTCACTGCTGTATTTTTTAGGTCCAGATGTGGCTTCAATGCTTGATAGTTGATGTGTAATTATACCAACAAGATGTTACATGACCATGATATATGAGCAAGCTGCACAATGTTTCACATTCATATTTTGGCTTTGATGTTGTCAGTTGCCATGTCGGCTGAGGTAGAACTTACTATTGGTGATATCAGCACCAGACATGTGAAAGTAGGACGTGAGTATTGCTCAATCTGTTTATATTTTGTAGTCTGTGCTGTCATAAGTATGCTGTGGAAGCATGTCAGTGTGTAATAATAGTAATAAGTAGATAGGATTTAATGTCTGTCATAGGTTTGTTTTATCTTAACACTGTTGACGTACCACAAACACGGGAATGAGTAGGATTCAAACGCACAACACGTAGGTTTGCTTTTAGCTACTGTGCAGGGTTGGCAGGTTTCTCCCCTGGTAACCAGTTAAAACTCCCTTCCAGTCAAAGGCCCCTTTATTTTATGAGAAATAACAAGAAAATATTCAAATAATTGATACCGAAGATATAAAGTATTGGAGTTTATTTATGCTTGTATATGATATTATTTAGCATAGAATTTCATACACTTGCATAGTTCATTAGATCACATTTAGATCTACTTCCATCTGGTGCAGTAGCTGTTTCCTTTTAGGGTATCCTCCACTGACTTAACACCATCTCGGTGGGCTGTGCATAAATCTATGAGCTTGGATTGTAGTTTGACAGTGTTACGCCATGCACGTTTTACTGGGGGGATCACCCCTGTTGTCTCGCAGTAACAGTGTGAATGCCATTGCCTTGTCTTTTCGAAGACCATCCATGGCACGCCAGATGGTTGGGTGAGCATGTCGAATAAGTTCGGCAAAGGCATTACTCCAGCCTTCACATACGTTATTGGTTCGAGATCCATTCAATAGTGTGATGTCATGGACATTCCAGAGTTCCGGAGCAAAGGTTGTAGGCGATCGACGCATCCTGATTGAGGGAACAGTCCCATCTGATTGTGTTGGTAGCTGGATACGGTGAAACTGACCAGCGATATATTATATAATAATATGGGTCAAACTTTTCACGAGGTCATTTTAATTGATAATGATGTTATATGTCTACTATTAGCATATTTTATATGCTTTATCTGGTTTTATTGTATTATATATGTGTGTTTCTCCACTCTGTGGAAGTTGAACAAAGTAAATATATATTATTCTATTATTTAAGGCTTCCCAGTTACATTAATCTCTTCAGTGACTATAAGATTAAACATAAGAGGGTTTTTTGACCGTTTGACTATATATCATAGGGGGTTTTGACCGGAGGGGTTTCCATCTGGATTCTTCTCCCCTATAACTTATATAAGGTAAACATTATTGTAATTACCAATTTTCTCCCGATACAGCAGAAATATTTTCTGCCATGGGAGAAAGCAGGCTTGGCATTGATTTAATCAACATGAAAAAAATCTAGATGCTGATTTTTTTCAGATTATCTTAAATTTATACTTACCTGATTACTCACTTTATTTGCACAAATTTATTATAATAATCCTCAACAACACTTAATGGTAAGACAGCTGACATTTTGTTATTAGTAGGCCCATATGGTTTTACGGCTGTGCTCAATTAAATATTTGCTTGATGTATTGCTTGGACTTCGGTATGTTGTGTTAGGCAAGCGATAGATGGACTTTATCCGTATTGTCACCTGCCAGGGACCAACTGACTGCAGCTAATTGGATGCTTTGATTTAATCATTTGATATGTGGTGTCGTGGTGCCAGGAAATAATAGCAGCAAGGCACAACACAGGGCAATCTGGTATCTGGCTTAGTAAGTTAGTAGGCAGAACATTGTGATTGACTGGGTATGTCACCATGCCATGTCAACTAGATTCTGTGTGGAATTACAGGCTTGGAGTAGCAAAAGCAGCCAAAATTGTGTTCATATACAGAGTTCTAAATGTGAACATTGCTTCGGACTCTGTCAACTGATATAAAGATGACAATAATCAGGCTACCAATAATCACATGCACCGCAAACTGATTGTTTGTTTTGTTGTGTGCTACTGCCAGTTGATTTAACTGTTTAAAATAAAGTTTAAATTTGTACATCACAGCTTTGCTTTAATTCTTTAGAAATGCTAAGAATGAAATATTCAGTCTATTGGGCATATTATGATATTCCACATATTTATTTATTTTCAGAATTGCGTATTATTTCTTATGAGATTGTTGAAAATCGGTTTAATCGAAAAAATCTTATTTATTTGATTTATTCGGAAAAATCATGATTTTTTCCAACCCTGGGAGAAAGGGGAGAAACTAAATTTGGGGAAAATTGCCATGAAAATATGCAATTAATAGAAACTATTTTTTACAACCAATAATGGGCAATATACATATAAATAAGTTATTTAATTTATTATAATATGAATCTTGTCCAAAAAACTGTTTCACATGCCACATACTTATTGAAAGTATATGTAAATAATTCATCACATTTAAGATTGTGACTGTCAGATAGAAGATCGAGATTATTTCTTTACTAATTTTTGGCATCTGTGCAGTGATATACTTTATAAAGCTGATTTGATAATGATTGTTTTGGTATTCAACACTTTGAAGGCCATACAACTCTCTCAAATATCCAATAAACTCTGAGGAGGATAATGGTGTGTCTAGTCATGCAGGCTTGAAAACACCTGCCAACATCAGATGTAGTCTGTAGTGTTAGCTATGCATCACTGAAGATGTATGTACTTCGGCTAAATATAGTTGTGTGTGATCTAATTGTTGTTACACCATATAAGGAAGTGTCTGTATTGCCTAATTATAATATGATGGATAGACTTCATATTGACTAGATATCAATCTCAGCAGGTTGGGGATTAGTTAGTTATTCTTAGTTAACTCTTGATGTGCACGTATGGGATCTAGGACCCTTTGGCAAGAAAACAATTGTTATTTTATTAATGAAACTTCCAGCTAGGAGATGAATACAGTAACCTGCACAATAGTATTGGTGATGATGATGATGATTGGTGTTTTATGGCCACAGCTGTGGACATGCTAGGCTAAATGGGCCGAGCAACCTCCGAAGGTGAAGAAGTGAAGTCAAAGATGAAACAGCCTCCAGATATGCCCACGCTGAGATTCGAACACAGTGATAGTGATCTGTCGTCCGACACGCTACTGCTAGACCACGGAAGCACCCACCCAAAAGTATTGAAGAGACATACAGTAAAATACACAATCAGGATCTCAAACCATATACAATTTAAGCCATTAAAAAGAACATAGACGTAAGTTAATACATGCCGCTATATAATATATGTAACTGTGAGGATGATGATTGATGTTTTACGGCCACTTTTGTGCACAAGGTAGGCTAAATGGGCCGAGCGACCTCCAAAGGTAATGAGGCGAAGCGAAAGATGAAACAACCTTCAGATATGCCCACGCCGGGATTCGAACACGCGTGGTAGTGATCTGTGGTCCAAAACGCTGTGAGAAGCCATGCAGAAATAAACTTCAGTTAAATACAGAACAAAGGGTAACATTTGATCAGTTTATTGATCATTTGTAGTGCATACCACGGTTGAGGTAATCACAATCAATTACATGATCTCGAGTAATTGTAATCACTATTTCCGGATGCAATGTAATCATAATCGATTACATTGTAATCATAATCAGCGAATACTTTCACGATTACACAAGGTGTAATATTTACCATGTTATATATATATATATATATGCTATATCAAGCCAGAGATATGGTTGGTATGTAAGGCAAAAGATAACAATATAACTGATTTACTCATTGATGGACTGCTGTTATAGTTATACACATGATAATTTATCAGATTATTTGTTATATGAACATGAAAGGAAAATGTGTTGAAACACGGCTTCAGATGTTGCCTCTATTATAAGTCATATAAACATAGATTTCTGATTAATTCGTGTTGTTCTCACCTGAGCTAGTCACACAGTTGGCAATCGTGCATGACTTCTTTGTGACACCCATCATTTTACCTGTAACTTCAAACGATCCTGATTGGCCAGCACTCAGATGACAAGCAGATGATTAAATTAAGGCACGCAACAGTGAACATAAACAAGGCTACATCTCGGCCCAAGGTCGACATACTGGATGACAAACGTTGGCATTAGACGGAGATTAAAGGTCGAAGTACGGAGTTGGGAGGCGGTTGAGTTATAGATGAAAAATTTAATTTAAAGCATAGCAGTAATTTAAGACTGAAAATGCGGTCCATTTACAGAGGTGGTCAAGTTACAGAGGTGGCCAGAAAGGATCAGGCACTAGCTGCAACAACAATACTTCAAGACCAGATTGGTGAACAACCAAAAAAACCTTGCCCTCAGGGCTCAGATAATCTTTATAGAACGCCTTATCAATCTATGTTCAGATCGCCAATCCTCTTCTAAGAGGAGTAGTGTAGAGGAGTTCCTGCAGGATGTTGGAGAATGTATTTGTTTCAAGTGATCATTCATAATTATGTATACATAAATGGAGAAAAAATGACTTTTATTTCTGAGACTGGGATTTTGTCCACTTTGGGGTTAAGGGGCTCGGGTTTTGTCTGCTGGGTTTTTGTCCAGTTACTGTGCATGATTACCATAGTCTAATAATGAGGCCCTAACTTACTGTATAATAATTTTACTTTTAATATTACAATATTATTTTAATAATGTTAATAGTTTAAGCCATTCTAAAAACAACTTTTCAGGTATATATCTGGGGAAAATATGTCACAGATTTGTTGGCTATGCCGATATTTATTAACAAATATGCCTTTGACAGTTTATGATGCTATCATGTCATAAACCTGTTTATGACACGACATCATTAACCTGGATTAATCCATGGTTTTTTACATTGTGTCATAAACTTGCAGACGCTGGTTGTTGTTTAGCTTCATGAGCGCTAGTCACATCAGGGACATGCCTGAGAGGTTCACTGTGCTATTGGAGTGCACCGTAAACTTTGTGCCATCACGCTATGGGGGTGGGGGGGGGGTTGAGGACTTGATGGCAGGTCATAATAATATAGTTTTTAGATTTCTGTGAGCACTGCTTGTATCTGGGATGTGTATTAAAGATAAAGGAAAAGACACCAGTATGGACAATCACGAAATCTGGATGGGTGTGTGTGTGTGTGTGTGTGTGTGTGTGTTATGTAGTCATCAGGTATACACACCATGTGGTAAGAAATCTAAAATATTAGTTTCAAACACTTTCAGTTTAATTTTCTGTCTATGGACTCACCCAAATTGGGAAATATAAATATAATGTAAAATAAATGTTATGTATCCAAATATGGTCACTGATAACCATTCTGTGTGTGTGTGTGTGCGTGTGCATGTAATAAAAGACAGCAGTACTTTGGTGATGAATTTTACGCATTCAGTCCTACCAAAATTGTGTTTTAGTCTGAACTGGTAATAGTTGCAGCAAAGGTAAATTTTCATCCAGCCCTTTAAACCTGATGTCTGAAATTGTGACAAATGCAAATAAAGTTGGAATTTTGTATCCAAAGTTAGTGACAGATTTACACGTTTACAGTAATTATCAGTATCTTGCTTTAAATTTATTTTGGAAAAGTTCTTACTAAGTTGTTATTAAAGCCAAACTGACAAGGATTGTATTTTCTCTTTCAGGATTGCTCCCTCGAAATCCGCATGCTGTGATTGGTCAGATATTTCATTCTTCATGTGTTCTCGATCGGAGGAAGCTGCTCCGTAGCCTAAATATCACCATTGATGATGTGTTCTTCAGGTTTTCTCTTATTAATAAAGAACAGCCACTTGACATACCAAGAAGATATATGACAAAGGTCAACCAATCCACCGTTGAGCTGAGATATCCGAACATAACAATAGATTTCCACAGGGGTGACATCAGCTGTCTTGCAAGGATCAACAAAACTTCAGTGCTGCTCATCCATGACCACATACTCTATGCTGGATGTATGTTTACAAAATTTAATTCAACTGTCACTGATTGGTCCAATATTTCAAATGTTGGTTTTTTAATTATTGGCTTAAATTGTGAACACTCCCCGGAGCTTAAATGGTTTTCTATTAAGCATCACAGTCATTGTCATCATTCAAACTGTATATATATATATATATATATATATATATATATATATATATATATATATGTATTTGTTTTTAATGGAATCCCATATGTACATGTTTGATGTAGTTTTAATACAGCCAAAGGTTATGTATTATCTGCCAGTTTCATCCATTTGTTAAGGAGAAAAACATTTCTAACCATTTGTTTTGGGTACTAAAAGAAGCAGGCCTATTCAGAAAGAAACTCAATCCATTCCACATAATTTGATTTTTAGTTGATAAGTTTTGACTATTATTGTTGGCATTGAAAATGTGAGTACTGCCGCCTGGTGCATGTTATAGTATTCTAAACCCTAGGGCTGGCCCAACTCACAATAGTAAATAACAAACATCTGCTCTCTAAATTATAATCAACTGCACTGCAAACCTCTAGATTATGGATTCAAATCTAACCCTTACCTATGTTTGCAGCAGACATGGGGTCAATTCCACATCAGATTTATCAATTCAAACTTTTTCACCTACTCTTTTTTACCCACTACCTTTTACCATGAGTAGGTGCTCTGAATACCTGCTCCTGAGTACCTACTCGAAATTTCCAATCTGAGTGGTATATAGTCCAAGTAGTATTGTCATGGAAGAAATATTTCTGAATTAAAAAATTAAATGGTAAATTAATCTGTGGACTTAATTTTATTGTGTAGCAGACTTCAATTCCAAATTTATCAATTCCATTTTTTTTTAAATAAGCAATTTCGAATTGCCCATCAATTCCAGAATTGAATTGGCCCCATGTCTGGCTTATGGGACGATAATCATTTACAATTATCATTTATTGCTGTTATGGTCCAAGCAATAATAATAATAATTTCAATGCATTTTACTCGATTATGAAATATTACTGCAATATAATATTTCTGATGCTGATGGCTTGTTTTTTTCTCCAAACGTTCTAGGACACTGAATGGCCTAAATTGTGCCGATGTGTCGTTAAACAACATTCATCCATCCATCCATCGATGGCTTGGTTTGTTTATCTTTTCCAGATAGTCCAGGTGTTGGACATATTGTTGATGTGATAACAGAAGATTTAGTTGCAGTCAAAGTGGTCATTGCCAAATCGCATTCGAATCCATCTTATCCCACTCATTTTAGCTTACTGTGTCGATTCAGGTATGGTAAATATTTCTACCGAGTTGTTAAGTACATTTCGTGCACGTATACAGTGTTAGATAAAATAATAATGAACGTAGTAACACTTTTATTATAATTAGATGTTCTTGAAGATGGTACATGGTACTCAAAGTGGTGTTATTGGTTGTTAAATTTGTCACAGGCCTTCGGATGCCCCCCCCCCTCCATATGGTAGTGATTAAAGCATTGTAATCTACACGTTTGGAAACCAAGTAATACGTAACAATAACATAATAGTATTTGATATAGTACTTTAATCAACTTGAGTTGTTTTTTACACTGAAAAGAGAATTAAAAGATGGTCTGATTCACATAAAACAAATACATTTTATAAATAATTATTCTGATTGATAGATATAACAATTACACTGCTCAGGTATTCCGGTCATTTATAGAATTTATGGTCATATTTTTGTTTATTTTTTTAATTTTTTTAGATTTACCATTTGTGTTATGAAAACAAATTAGTGTCAGGGTCAGTAGGTCACAGTGAGTTTAAGAAAAAATGTCGAAAACTTTGCCATCGATTCAAGTCTCACATTAGTCTTAATGTGCAAACTGCTCATTATAGCGGATGAGAGTTTTCCAGTTTTTGCCGGATTTCCTTTTTTTAAATCCCCTCCCCCCACCTACTCGTTTATTTCCTTTCCTGGTTTTCGAGTGTGTCTTTTCTTCAAAAGCCACCCTCATGGCTGCATCATTATAGACGGTTCATTTGTTTAGCCTCAACACTGGTCACACCTCAAACGTATGGCTGAGAGGCAATTCCATAAATAGGATCAACATCACAGAATACGTTTAGGATATTGTTCGTCATAAAATAGATACATATAGTTTTAAACCTAATACATAGTTATATTTAAATACCGAGATATGTTTATATGTTATAATAAACTCAAAACACACAGTTATGTGTATAGGAAAAGAACAGGGAATAATGAATTCGTCAGCTTTAACTTTTATATTAGTTGTTTTCTCATAATGAATCGAATTGTTTGGGTTGCATGTTTTGAACTATTCATGTAGCAAAATACCTTCAGAAAACTAAACTAAAAATGGGGTATTATTAACTTTTCAGAGAGAATGAAAACTTCTTGGATTGTCCAAATCAGACAACTTTGACCAATGACACCATTGAGTTTCTTACGAGACTCAAAGAAGGAGAGAGGTTTGGAGATAATCGTCAGCCAATTGCTGTCCGTGTGAAGTCATCCTCTTTGCTGGGTGGCACAGCAGTAGGTGGCACCACTACATTCAGTCTGTATGAAAAATGTTAGTGCCAAGAAAAGTGATGTTTAATTTCTGAACTCAGTTTATCATATCGTTGATATATAACATTGTAAAAATAACTATCTATAAATATGACACAAGTTGTAGTTTATACACTAGAATGTGGACTTACCACATACGTGTATGCCTAGAACCGATTAATCGATCGTTTTAAACGGTAGCCGCCCATCTTGAAAGGCATCACCAGAAACAGGCAGAGATGTCATTGATTAATCAACAGTTTCGTGAACAATATTATTATGTTCAGCAGAGTCATTGGTCTGATTCATTTGCTGTTTAGTGATGGTCACAAACAGCCTTTTGATGAAGCCAAACAATTTCACAAACTCAAAGTTGTAGTATGAAACCAAGAATAGATATATAGGAGAGAATGACATAATGAAATAAGTATATAATAATATACTATTTATTGAAAGCCTCTAACAATTCACAGGTACATAATGCCACAGTCACAAATATATTTCTCAAGGTTGCATGATAATATTTTGATAATGAATATTTTTTATATGAACTGCAAACAGGAACGTTTATTTTCAAGATAAATGATGGCTTATATGGGTTTGATGCAGTACATTTTAAAGTGGCAAAAAAGAGATAATTTATCTCATGATACATGGTGAGGGAATATTCTATCAGATATTGCATGATGATGATGGCTATAAGCAGACTCGAGATATTTCAGCAGGGGAGGAAGCCTTCTGGAAATCTGTAATGCCGCATTCACATAACTCTGAGAGAGTATAAATCTGGTTCCTATATCGAGCCTGAGAATGTTTAGGTATTTAATACCATAAAATTTACTAAAGTCATTTTATTTCTTAAATTCAACAAAACATAACATTTATATGTATAACTCTCTTTAATTGGATGCAGCATACATTGTGTAAAATTATACATTAAATTGTTTAACCAACATACACTATGAAATTCTACACACTACATATTTTATTACAACATTTCTTTTCTTTATTACCATATTTCAAAGAAATCTAAACTAACTACAAGAAATTATGCTAAATGTTACAATTTGTGGTGGGTGGGAAACGTTTTACCATGTTAACACTTACATGTGGTGTTACCAATATACTGGAATCAAAATGATCCAGAATTTTGGTTCCTTATATATATATATATATATATATATATATCAAATACACACCGACTGTGGCACCCCACGTGAGTATTTAACTAATTAAAATGGTCTGGATACCATAGGCGCTCTATATAAAGATATTGCTATTTAGAAATTTACCCCCTTTCAATGTTTAGAATGGGCAATTAATTTTTCAGTACTGTATATGTTGTTATAATTGTACTGGTTTCTTATAATTTTGACAAATTATCAACTGGAAAAGGGCTGATTTTCAAGTATCATACATTGTTATTAGCAGTAAATGGTAATAAAGATTTGAATAGCTGCAGATTTGCAGTGCCTGTAAAACCTGTCCAAGAATATAGTAAGCCTGATGATGATGAATATTCACTGACTAATTTTATGGCTAAATATTATCAACTTTAAAAAACCATTTATACTCTAATTGTGTTACATTATATCCCTTACCTCCCAAACACCAATTCAGTTAAGCCCCGATCTGTATCAGACCTCACAGTGCAGTATTCCGGAGGTCAGACGGCTGCAGTGGAATGGATGTATCCAGAACCGGTACCTCTAGGACTCAAGTACACATTAATAGTGAAGTCAAAGTGGGATGATCATGCCAAGGTTTGTTGCTCACAGCCAGAATCAGGAGTTTGAGAGAGATATGAGTTACCGGTAATAATAAATCTTGATTAATCCATTATGTAGTATGATGCTGGTCCAAACGGATCATCATCAAAGTTTGTTTTTGAAATACACATATGAAGAAATGGCTATATTGAAGATATGTGTATCTAAAGATGTTATCTTCATTGCATCACACACACACACACACACACACACACACACACACACCCATACATATGAATCATTACTTGTTTCTGTGTAAAAAGTAAAACAAATTCTGGAGTCAACCAACACATAAACACCATCAGCATCATCATAATTTCATAGAAAAACTACCATCAGACTCCAGTTTTGTGCCTTTCTAATCAGTTCTAAATTTTACCATCATCAGGTCTACATGGTGTCAGGTGGCTATCTCCAGAATGGACCTTTTAGGGTGACACTGACCGATCTTCACTGGGCAACAACCTACAACGTATCTATCGGTGTGAAGCCCATCATTAATGGCCATCCGTCAGACAGGGCCAAGAATATCAGCTTTGTGACGGTGGAGAGCAGTAAGGATTGTTTAAGCCATTCGCCGTTTGTTAGAAAATATTCCATTAATTTACCGATCTGACTGGAGATGGCTTTTACCAGTTTAATCCACTTTAGTGGCTGATATTATAAGGAATTAACCTATTTTATTGGTTGTTGCTAAAACTGGCATCAGTAGAAAACATGTAAAACATCAAATAAAAGCTCACTCCCTAGTGAGTTAATGAGTGGGTGAACGTGTTGATGTCTGGGTAGCTGAATCAGCTGAGTCTTGTATGGACGCTCTACAATTACCATATTTGCTCTTCAGATGTAATAAAAATGCTACGTAAGTACTGCATGTTGAATAACCGTTTATGAAAGAATTGTTGTCTATCTGTTTGCTGATTCATATAACTGATAACCAAACTGTAGTGATTTATGTATTAAATATTGATGTCTGAATGAATGAACTTTGAAACAAAAGTGTTGCATTGATAAAAATGTTATATGTCAGGAAAACATTGTTTAGAATGGTTACAAAAATGAAACGAAACATAATTTTATGATGATGATAAATATGCTTAGTTTAAAACTGATTACTAGCACTACTTCTACTGATAAATAATTTATCTTCTGTAAACTCTGTGTAAACTTGAAAAAGACAACTCTGCAGACATATGATCCAATTGTTGGTACTGTCGTGTTTATAATAATAATAATAATAATAATTATTATATAAAAAGAAATTAGATTTTAACTGATAATTCACTGGTGTTGCCATTATAATTAATTATTATAATTACTTTTGATGCTGATTAATAGTTACTGCATTACAGCTGTCATAAGATGGTTATAGGTGTTCTGATATTATCATTATTTTTCATTTGATTTCAGTACCAGCTGCTAACCCGTCGGTGATTAGCAGTGGCTATGAGAGGACAGTCCGTGGCCAGAAACAAGATGTTGTCATTTATTGGCAGGTCGGTTGAAGTAAATAATTTAATGGTTTAAGAATTGTTATTCAACAGTTTTTTTGGAGATTAAAACATGCATCGACTATACAGTTTGCATTTATTCTGCATAACATACAAGATATCTCTAGTAGGTAACACTGGGAGGTAGCACCGCCTATGATGCCAGTCATCTCCTATCCTGTCCCTATCTCTTTCAATAATTGTACGTTATGTGTATATCCTTTCACATTCAGCCGGATAACTGATATATTTTGGGTACATATTTTATTATGGTAGGTAACAACATATCTAATTATCATGATATTATAGCCAGTCCCGGAGCAGCTCTTGAATGGAATCGTTAATCAGACAATTCTACAGGTGCTCATCAATCATAATATTCAATACATTACTGTCAACAAATCAGAAGCCTTGTTACATCAGGCCCATGTCAGTGATCTGTTTATGGACAAGGAATACCTATTTGTTGTCATGATTGGTACTAGCAAAGGAGTGTGTCATCACATCACGAGCACAATCAATGTGCCATCACTGCACAAAGGTAAGACGTGCATGATAAGAATGGCTGGGGTGTGACTCAGCTTTTCAAATTGTGTGGTACGTAGATCATGTAGCTATCTCAATCCAGATTAAGTCCAGTCACAGATTCTCTGGTTTAGCCATCTATATTCAACCTACCAACTACTAATATCACCAGTAAATTTCCATAAATCTGACAGCTCAGAAGATGCTTTGTATTACAAGAGTACAAAACATTCTTCACAAGTAATTTCACTATGTAGTTTTCTTTAACTGTTTCAATAACACATGAGCTTGTTTGGACTAACTATACTGTAATATTCATAAATATGTGTTTGTTCTGAAATTATATGCAGCCTTTTCAGTAGGGAATAGAGTAGAAGCCCCATTACAAAAAGTAGGCAGCAGCTCACCTGTGGTGGCCCGTAAAACACTGTGACGCCATTGCCATGGCATTGCTGGAGGGAGGTATAAATGCAGGGATGGTAGTGAAGGACTGGCCGTGGGGTAGTGATAGTCACAGTAACACAGTAGTAGACCTACTCCATTGGAAGGGGGGGGTTACAGCTCTCCCCTGAAAAAGTTGGGGCAATTGAGTATTTGGTGCATTCTAGGCCACTTTTTTGCCGATAAAATGGGCAACAAAAAATAGACGACGTATAGCATTGGGCATTGCCTGGTATTGAAAAGGCTGTATATGCTTGGGTGACACCTGTTTACATTGCTATAGCTTTAACCTAGTCATACAAACAGCTGGTGTTAAGTGATGTCAGGCTTCAGGAGAAGTGTCTAGAGTTGATTCAGCAGCACAATGAACTGAGTTATCTATTTATGTGTTTGATCATGTTCATATTTTGAAATCACTTATAATTTTGGTGAACATATTTGTAATAGTCCGGAAAATAGTTGATGATCTGTAATAAATATTGACTTTATAGAGACTTTCTGATCACTTTCTGAGAGACTAAACTTACACAAAGTTGCACAAAATGCATAGTTTAGTATTTAAATTTTTTTGGATATTTTCAGCAGATCTAAAACAGGGGAGTTGTTTCGATGTTGTTTGTGGTAGTTGGCCAATGTATAAAATAAAGCATTAGCTGGGTGTCCGATTATTTTATTGACAGTTATTATTACTCCTTAACTAATAATGGATATTTAAAACATTTTGAGTTATTGACATTTCTTATTTACAATTGGACATTCAATGCCAAAACACCCATTAGCCAAAACGTCCTAGATTCGTGGAGTGGTGTTCTCTACTACCATTATGTTTGTTTATTTATGTATGAATTTGCTATTCAGCCTCCGAAAGGAGAGGTAAATAGACACAACATTGGACATCATAAAACCCATTAAAACATCTTAAGATGTACAGCCACACCTACGCGTATAATTTACATAATAATGACATTATCTATGCATGTACACATTTCAGCTCTTCCACCACTGGAGAATTTCACTGCCATTATCCACAGAAACGAGGAAGGCAGGCGAGGGGTGCACTTGTCATGGAAACCGTACAAGTTAGAGCATTGCCATTTGTTTGTTCATTGGTGCGTTGGCAGACATGGCTATCCTTGTCAGGTGAAACGATGATTTCCATTAATGTCCTGGGCACCTTTCAGTATTTACTATAGATATAATTATGTGCTAGCATTTTGTTTTGATAGTGATGATGATGATGATGATGATGATGTCAATCAATTTAATAAATGCCCTTTGCTAGCTTGAGTCTGTGTAGTGAAGCAACCAGACATAGGGTCAATTTAATTCCGAAATTGGAATTGGAATTGATTATTTAAAAATAAATGAATTGGAATTGATAAATTTTGAATTGGAATTGAAGTTTCCTACAGAAAAATTTAATCCACAAATTAATTTACCATTTAATTTTTTTAATTCAGAAATATTTCTTCCATGACAATCTTACTTGGAATATAAACTACTCAGAGTAGGTATTCCATGTAGGTACTCCGAGTACCTACTAATGGTAAAAAGTAGTAGGTTAAAAAAGAATTGGTAAAAAACGGAATTGGAATTGATAAATTTGGTGTGGAATTGGAATTGACCAAATGGAATTGACCCAATATGAGATATATAGTACGCTTGTTTGTCAAATACTTTATTATTACGATTATTTCTCATTTTATCTGAGCATAACCCATATATCTCTAAATGTATTATAAATTACAAAGGTTATTTATATGTAAAATGAAAACATATACAAATAATTATTACAACTGTACATACGGTACTTTTTATGTATCTGTCTTAGCCATAATGCCATAATTCATCATATTAATTGGATTAAAATACCGGAAACTGTAACAAAATATTAATTGACTTTTCTAAATTATGGAATGTTGTGGTTGTTTTCATGTTCTTAAATAGAGAAAAGCAGAGTCATTTCGTCCAACTCCTGCACCCCCCCCCCCGCCATACACAGACCAATTGCTTAAAGATGACCATTGCCCTCCTTGGTCCACTTATAATGCAGTCCAAGACTTATGGAGCCTAGTCACCATGTTGTAGCTGAGCCAGACTGTATAATTCATTTGAATTATTATCTAATTAGGGCTAATCCAGTTATAACTATATGGGACTCACAGGCAGCAATTTTATTAATAATATATGGCTGATGGAGTCTGAGCAATAGAAAAATTATGGCTGGTGGGTAGACTAGAAAAATTATTATTATTGTTGGCTGGTTTTGTGCAAATCTCTCTATGTTGTTGGTTGGGTGACAGGAAATTCAACACCATTTATATTTTATGTAGAATCAAGAAGAAATTAATATCAGTGGAGATAATGTAACCGTTTAACACCGAAAAATATCATTTTAATTTTGTCAATATCATCATGAACGGTAGTGACATCTGGCGTGTGTGCAATAAATGTTTGTGGTATGTTATGGCCATGGAATGGATTGATAAAATTTATGAGATAATTTTTGTATAATTCAAGACTTCCCACTTTAATTAAGTATACACTGGTGGAATGAATGTAGACTTTTATGTAACTTCATAAGAATTTAATAGCTCGTGATTAGCTGCATTTGTGTGATGAATTATTGTCGTGTCAACACAATATTATTATTTTGTTGTCCACACTGAAGCCTGGTGTAAAAAGATCTATTAATTTTATTCCCCAGATATGTCTGAATCTAATGGCATCAAGACCACAGTGTTTTGCCTATTCAGACCTTTTAACCTGATTTTTTAGACCACTTAGTCCACTTGGATGCTGTGTACTATCATAATTTATCGAGGGGACACTATAATGCACAATGCCAAAATAGGCAATTCCTCTTGGGGACAATATATCCTTATAGTATACATAGGTTTGTAGGCATAAAACAAATCACTAACTAAAACACAATCTAGGATTAATATTATTACAAATGCATACTTCTAGAAAGATCATGCACATCAAACACATTTATTAGCAAGCCTACATAAAGTGTATTAATCTGAAAAATGTATTATAACTAACTTTGTACATGGCATACAAAATGAGACTACTTGATAAAATGGGAGCATTTCAAATACAGGTGCCATATTTAACGGGGAATATTAGTGCGAGCTAAATTTGATATTGTGGATGGTTGGGTGTAATAAAAAATGTAAAACTTGTGTGGTAGGTCTAGGGAAAAAATTTAAATTGTGGGTGAGGGGAGGTAAAAGGGGCCTCCTGCCACCCCCATATAATTATTTCTGGAATAGCCCTTAGGGAGAATTTGTTTGTAATCCGGACCCATCCAACTAAGATTTGTGTGGAATGGATTTTGCTCCATTACAAATGGCTGTTTGTACTAAGCACCACCCTCTTCTCATTCACTGAAGCTGTTAAATTCGTTGCAGAAGGCAATTGCCACCAGTGTTTTTGTTGCTATATCATCAACAGTTAGTTTAATGTATAATTAATCATATGTCTGGTGACATTTTAACACCATTGTGGGCAATTATGACCAATATAACTGAACTGTCAATAGTGCCAAACAAGCAACAATGCTCAATTTTATTTTAAAATATAACTTTAATTTTCCAATGATGTTAACATAATGATCTAAATGGTAACTAATCAAAACGCCTTCTGGTCAAAACCCCCTATTTATAAAATAAACTTGAGTTTCTTAAAAATGTTACGTTATAAGAAATAACAAAAAAATATTCAACTAATTGATACCAACAAGCTAGGATTGGAGTTTGACCGTGTTACGGTGTCCATCTTTTGCTGGAGGCTCACCATCTGTTATCTTGCAGTAACATTGTGAATCAGTAGCTATGACCACACAATACATAAATATTACTAATTACTATCAGGCTCTTTAATTAGATTATTTAAGGATTCATTGAAGACTTCCCAATTACATTAATCCCATCAGTTGCCAAGATCAAACAATTTATAAATGTTGCTAATTACTATCAAATTCTTTCGTTATATTATTTTATTGTTTAAGGATATTTACAAGGCTTCCCAATTACATTAATCTCTTCCGTGGCTCTAAGCTCAAGCATACGAGGGGGTTTCGACCATTTATCGCAGGTTTTTTTGAACTGATTGAGGGGATTTTGACTGATTGATGGGGGTTTTGACTGATGGGGGTTTTGACCTGGATTCATCTAAACCTCTGTCACATTTTGCTGCAAAAGCTTGATGGGTTTTTGGCCACAAATATCATGTGATCAGTGGTGTTGGATCAAACAAACTTCTCTGTATATTGTTGCAATTATCATCAAAAATAATCGTTGAAAATAATCCCTGTTGTCATAGGCGAGTCCCCGTGTTATGTGTATTTCTCTTTAATATATCAACTGCTTGCAGTGGCTAATTTAGTGGCAGTGATTGTAGCACGAAGTAGTAGCTGATGTCTATTTTCAGGGCATGCTTCACACATTTACCGTTAACGAAGATGAGAGTAGCTATGATTTTGATGACCTCCCTGAACCTTATATGCAATACAAGTTTGGCACTTCCATCGAAAGTAATTCATCTAACAGTGGATTACACTGGGCTAACTGCACTTACGACATAACAAAAGGCTAGTAGCCCCATCTATGTCACTTTAAAGGAGTTTGTACCTACTTACGTGTGCCATAATCGCTGATATCTGTAGGCTGACTGATGTATATATACTTAGTATTTTGAAGTTCGACTTCAAGGTCATCTGGATTATTCATCAGATGGGAAAATATTTATTATTGGTACCAGAGTGTCACTGTCAGACATCCAAATCAGAACAAAGTAGAAATAGATGTGTGTGTGTGTTTGTGTGTGTGTGAGTGAGTGAGTGAGTGAGTGAGTGAGTGAGTGAGTCCGTTTTATTTTCATTCTATACATTTTTGTCTTAGCTTAATTTAACCTTAAAATTAATCCAGTTCCACAAAAGCCACTGGAGTTAAGAAGTGTTGAAGTATCACAGTATCAGGGTCACATATACATTGTACCAGGTCTCTGTACCCTGGCTCAGGGTTATGCCTATCAACTAATTGTTATTATACATAATGGAAATAAAGGTAAGTTTAAATGTATATTTAATCTCACTTTAAACACATTTTCCTGGAGATTAAGACATATGAACATGTATATAAATGTAGACAGGCATATGCATGAGGACAAACACACATGCACGCACAGATATGGATATATATATATATATATATATATATATATATACACACACACACACACACACACACAGTCAGAATCCATTAATCCAACAAGGTTTGTCACATGATGATACACAATAAATGAGAATGTCAGAATATCAAGTCTGTGACATACCGGTAGTCTCTGTCACATATTTTAAATCATAAAGATATACCTTCATATTTAAACTACTATTCAATAACTGTGCGCAAGATACGGAATGGCATTGGAAGTCATTGATCATTTTGATGTTTGTTAATTACAGACATTATAAAGAAATACTCCTGTCACCTAGTCCATCAGATTAACTCATGACCTGCTCATTGGAAAGATCACACATTTGTGTTTGTAATTAACCATGAATGATTATGATTGGCTATTGTAGATAGCCACAGGCAATGGAAGCATTGTGTGTTGGTGTGTATGGTCAAGGACAATTATAATTGGTTATGATATAGTAATTATCGGGAGTGGGCAGATTAATGGACCATTACTGACAAAATGTTGGTGTGTCTTGCATGACTGAACCAGCGGAAATATTTGACAACATTTTCGTGTTGTCGGATTATCAATGTCATTTTACATTGAAACGTCACATTCCGTTGGTGAAATGAAGTGTCGGAGTCAGAACTCGGAACACGATTTTTTCAGATTAAAGAGTCATTTATAATGGAGCTAATTCCGTCACAGACAATAATGTGTCAGATGGTGGATTTGTCGGATAAACGATGTCCAGATTAACTGATTCTGACTATATATATATATATATATATATATATATACACACTCACACACACACATACACCATCTGTTTCAGTTCAGCCTATATATCTACCTTTCAACACATACATTTGTTCTCAAGGATTTACTGTCTACTCCCTCAAACACACATTGGATTTAATGGCTGAACTTCAATGTTTAACCTTTGTGGTTTTTTAAACTGTAACAAGTCTGGGTTAATTTTGCAACAGAAATATTGTTTTCCTTTTCAGAAGTTCTTACTACTAAGATATTCCAAGTTAATCTATCGGGTACGTACACCATTACATCACTGAAGCCAGGTCAACAATATATATTGTCCGTTTATGCTGATTCTGTGCGAGGACGATCTGATCAGGCACTGATAATTAATTTGAAAACTGATCCTCTCAGTAAGTTGATTGATCTGGGATTGATCTAGTTGTTATTGATCTACCATATATACTCGTTTTACACACACACACACACACACGAGAGAGAGAGAGAGAGAGAGAGAGAGAGAGCTTTTAGTCATAACTACCTTTGATTAATATCTGTAGAAATATTAATGTTTTAATGTAAACATTTATTTTCATTTCAGGTATTAAAATTCATATCATAGTTATTGCTGGCTGTGTCTTTGTCATCTTTGTTCTGGCCATCGCTCTCATCATGTATGTATTATGGTAGCGCTGTTGAAATAATTTAAAACGTGATAATCATTAAACGGTAGGAAACGCTGTTAGCCACTTGTGCCATGCTAATGACGAGTTATAATATTTCAGGAATGAAAACTGATACTTAATTGAAAATGAAATGTGCTATTATATTTTGGATGGACTTAATACCAAAACAAAACAACAAACGTAAACGCTATATATAAACGTCATCATCAGAAGTTAATTGGGCTCAACAGTTATTGATGGTAACGTGCATAAATTCTTCCTGACCTTGTTTAACCGTCACCGAAAGAAATGTGGGGGTAGTTAATACGGGGGGTTTGGTTGGGGGGAGGGGGGGGGATATTTCTGATACCTTTAATACATGTTTCACCCGATGCTTTCTTTTTATACAACATGTTTGACTTAGATGATGTAACTAATTATTTAGTTGCAGATGTTACAAAAGATGTAAAAAAGAACTTCCGGTATTGATTCCTCAAACTCAAGTAAGTATGAGAATTGTTGATCCTTTAATTCATCTTTTTTTTCAATGTACACACATCACTTAAGACAGCCAGGAAAGTTATACTGAGTACACTCTACAACTCGGATTGGAAATACAATTAACTAAATATGCTGGCTGTATTAAACTCTGTTTATTAGTGTGATACATATTTAGCATAGCAACATTAGTATTTAGCATGGCAATGATAAATATAATACATATATATAGAGAACATTGCATCATCACTGAAGAAAACCCCTACTGGTATAACATACCAGTAATGCGCAAACAATACACTAGAATATCACAATAGAAAAATGTAATGCTGATCTTGTGGTAGCTATCTGAAAGTTAAACACATATATATATATATATATATATATATATAACATAATACAGCTATATGTATATACAAGTTTAAAAGCCATGCTCTGCACAGGCTTTAAAGCATGCTCCTGCAGAGGGCTATAGAATGCTTCGGCCCATATAACTAAGGGTTTAGAATATTAAAAAACAATTTTAATGAGTAAACATCATAGTGCCAACCAATGTCATATTCGCTGCTGTTTAAGTCTCTTTCGTCAGAATAGTTTGAGAACAAACAAACTAACACACACACATTTACTTTTATTTATATAGATATGAACACGAGTCCACAGTTAAAATATATGTTAATAATTGAAAGCATAGCTTATGAAAAATGTGTAAAGTTATGTACCAGTAATAATAATAATAATAATAATAATGTAACAGTCAACATTGAAGTTACAATTCTTTAAAAAGCTAAAGAAAACAAATATAAGAAAACTAATCAAAACCACTAATTCACTTCATCGACCAATCCATTTCTTGAAGATTCGGGTCTGGATTGATTTGAAGCTGAACATATTTCATTTCTGCATAGCACCAAAATTTTTAACTGCCACTTGCACCACATCTGGTGTTAATGACAATAACAGTGAGTGATTTATTTATATTCGTAGATTAATAATAACAATGTAATCGTGCCACCTTGAAAGGGAAATGATGTGAAGATGTTTCAATTTGAACAGGATGAAGAGCAGGCAGAGACGAGACAACTTCCAGATGGTGGCTATGGAATTATAATTTCAAGAGAATCGCACGAAGAAGGTATTCCCCTTTTCTTCCTTTCCTCTGCATCCATCCGCATGGTATTTTTGTTCTGTTAGAGTGTGTCATGTGGTACCTCTGACTTCAGCACACTCGAGGTCTATGTTCGAGTTACCTCACTCGTAGTCCATATCAGTCTAGCCTCTACCCGTTGAGCTGTCCAGCTTGGATGTCCCCAACAGAAGCCAAATCTCATGCCGGCATAGCTCTCTGCATCGCTGAGACATACAAGCCACTCATGTTTCATCCTCAAGGAATGGACTCTGAGGGTGGGGGTGAGGCGGTATGACTGCAGCCGTGTTTATATTCTATATTTTAGTGTAGCCTGCTTATCGTGCAGTTTGTTTCTCACTGTGCTACAGTTAAATGTGAGGGGATGTCTTATGTCTGTGGGATGTTTCACCCTCTATAGTAAAAGGTTTGAGGCTGTTTATCTCATTTTCTTAGATAGCACACATCCGGGCATTCCAATGGTGCCGTGGTTAGAACACTGCACTGCAAACCTTCAGGCTGTGGATTCAATTCCTCAGTCATATGTCTAAAGTGTGACCAGTGCCAAGGCTAAAACAACTCAACTCTCCTCATCCATACATCCATGGGTGCCCCCTAGTCTAACTGGTAACACGTTGGATCACAGATCACTACCACCTGAGTTCAAATCTCAGCGTGGACACATTTGAAGAGTGTTTCATCTTTTACTTCGCTTCATTACCTTTGGAGGTCGCTTTTGTGCATGAGGCACGCTAAATGGGTTAGCGTGCCTCGTGCACAAAAGTGGCCATAAAACATCAATCTTCATCATCATCATCATCCTAGGTGTAACACATACAAAGCAGTGTAAGGCTTAGCCCCGCCTTCTATATGTGGACAATTGAAACAGTCTGAGGTCAGATCATCTGTAACTGCTGAAGATCCCAAAGACCAGCCTCAAATTATATGAAGATGCTTTTTTTTATTTAGCTGGAAAAATGTACGGAATCATCTCCCAGAACACACAAGATCTGTTTCAACCGTAAGACCGTTCAAATCCAAATTGAAAAATCTATCTATTTCATATTGCTTTTGATTACATATACTGATAATATTGATTATTATGATATATATATATATATATATATATATATATATAACTTGTATACACTGCCTCAGAAAGGTATAACTAGTTTTGGTGCTTTATTAAGTATGCATTCTCATTGTTATTGTTGCCAAGTGAAGCATTCATTTAAAATCCTGACCAATTGGTTATGCAGCCTTTCCAATAGCAGCCGACGTCCGATGCTATACGTCGTCTATTTTACAGTCCCTCGTCGCCTATTTTATCGCCAGAAAATTGGTTGGCTACTTTAGTTTTACTGAAAAGTGGCCTAGAATGCACCAAATACTCCATTTTCTCCCAACCGTTTCAGGGGAGAGCCACCAACCTTCCCCTTCCAATGGAGAAGGGCCACTACTGTGTTAGTGTGACTACCACTACCCCACTGCCAGCCCTTCACTACCCCCTCCTCCCCACATCCATACCTCCCTCTAGCCATGCTGTGGCAATGGCGTCACAGTGTTTTTACAGGCCACCACAGGTGAGCTGCTGCTTACTTTTTGTAAGGGGTCGTCTACTTTATTCCCTACTGAAAAGTCTGGTTATATTATTGAGAGTTAATTTTTGTTTAGTTAGGCACCAATTATCATTTATTTTAATTACTATTTGATAATTGCGTTGTTAAATTCTAGTATGTTATACTTGTTTATAAATATCTATTTTTAACTATTTTAATTGTTTTTTTCTTGTGTCAACTGTAAGTGTGTTTGACTTTAATAATTTTGTAGTTACAATATATACAGTCCAGAATGATGAGTTTAATATGAGCATTACTAAAGTCTCGACCATCTAGCCATTGTACCTGTCCATAATGTTTCGTGGGAAATAGAATCAGTTATTTCATTGTTAAAATTGAAATTGCAATTTGAAATGGCAGATGGTTATGACTGTAAATTCTACGGTCATTTGGTTGGGATGTAATTGTAACACAAACTCTGTCGTATGAATTATGTTAATTAATATCAGGTGTGAACATTTTCAAAAAAAAGTAATTTACTTAACCACAATTATACTTTTGGAAAACACCATACAAATTTACATCTAGTACAATAGTTAGACATTGTCAAACTTGCTGGCCTAAGTAATAGGTATCATTTGTATTTCGTGAGGGATTTGTTACAATCATTTTTAAATGTCTAATCAATTACAGCCTCAGACAAGGTGGTCAACCTATCTGACGAGGATTGTGATAAGCAAGAGATGAAAATTTTGCCAGATCGCGAATTCATTGATTGCACTTCCAGTGATGGTGACGGTAACTTTTCTCAATCTAATAGCTGGATGTTTGCAATGGGGGGATAATATTCTTTCATATGTGTGGACTTTTCTGTTAACTAATTACTTAATTTTTTCTGACGCTGAATTATATCGACGGTAAAGAATTACAATGTTATGCCGTGCTTGCCAACTCTACAAACTGTTTCCTTTGAAAGGTCAAGAACAGGATGAGCAGAGCTTGTCTGCCTGCAGAAATAGTCCTGAGGGCACAACGTCTTCTCTGGCAAGTGGCAATTCTATGTCTGTAGTGCTACAAAATGATCAGGACAGTGTTAGAAGCAACATAGATCCATATCTTCAGTGTCATGTCCAGGATTCTGTACCCGGTAGCCATCATTCATATATTAGAGGTGAACCGGATTATGCCAGTGATGAATTTCATAACATTTCCTCTGCAGACCGTGATGTGGTTGGCAGAGAAACAGACAATGGGGATGCGTGTCAGGTACTATTAAGATCCAATGTTGCAGATGAAGATACGGATGATGATGAAGATGAGACTTCACCTAAATCAGTGTTGAAGTTCAGCAGTGGTTACATCTGAAAGTCAGATTCCCGTCCCTGTTAAACAAACAATTCTGCAGATTCAGTTCCCAGGATAGAGTTTACATCCTGCAATATCAGCTGAACATATAAATGTAACATATAAAGTGAATGAAAGCATTCAGTTTAGATTGGAATTAAGAAATTATTGTTTTCAATACAGAGACAACAATGTGAGCTAACATGATAATATAACACTGGATCAATTTAGAATTGAATTTCAACAGCATTTAACTAAAAACGAAAATGGAAAGACGGGACGTACTAATTACCTCTGATGATGAGGTGAAACAAAAATGCTTATAATATCTTCTCGTGGTTAAATAAATGATCAATTATGAAATTGGTCCGTGACCCAATGATGATTAATGTATTACACTCAGCTATATTCCTTTTATGACTCACAATCACTAGGCATATTTGCCTGATATAATCTGAAATGTTATAGTTGTACTGTACTGGCATTTTCTTTTGTTGCTGATCTAAAGAAGTAAATGTACTCATTATTGTCAAATATGGTTATGATTGGGGGGGGGGGGTGTAAATATTGACATTTCTGGTGTAAAGAAACTTATTTCTGCCTTGTCAAAGTTTAGCTCATTATCAACTAAGTGTACAGGTGTTTGGTGTGTTTTTGATCATGAGAGAACGTGTTTGAATTATGGCATTCCTGTGAAAGTTGCAAACGTCGAGCTGCTTAAAGTCAGCTGCTAATGTTGCATTATTGTAAATTGAACAAAGACGCATCACTTAAATTACAAGTCCGTTTGAGCTTTCGTCTTTAAATCAATTCGAAGTTTGGTTAATTCACACTGGAATACATTCTATCGAGAGGCCTTCCGTCTTGTTTTGGTTTAGTTTTGTGCTTTCCTGTAGCCAGTTAATAAGTATTGTCGTTTTCTTTCTGTAGTATTGCTAATATTAATGTACATAAATTTGTCGTTATATTAGTGCTTCTGGCAAGACGTGTACACCATTGTTTGCAATTGATGCTTCTAGAATTAGCACCTGTGGTGTCTTTATCTGAAGTTTACTTCATTACAGAGTTGCTTACAAAATGTACTGAATATAATGATACGGGATAGTTTAGTAACATACATATCCATGTTAGCTTATAGTGGATGCTTGGAATCTCAAAGTGAACCATTCCAAAGCTTAGTTTGGCTCATCAGTAACCTTCGGTGTCTCACTCGTGGAGCTGTGTATACAGTATGTCAAATTGATGTTATAATCCAATGTTGTTAAAAGATGTACGTCTGGATTATTTATTAAAAAAAACAGTATGTTGTACCTTGTTATGCTGTTGTCATGTCCCTCCCATAGACAGTTGTTGTGCACTCTAGCTGAGTTGTGTATGTGAGTTGTTATTTTTGTACACTAGCCGAATTTTGTTGCAGCCTACGAAATAAAATCCTATCACAAACATTTGACCTCGTTTACATCTGATATTTATTTACCTGGTCTTACTACTAATATTAGTTGAGTCATGATGGCGCAGTTAGTTAGAGCATAGGACTCATAGCCGAAGGGTTCCGGGTTCGAGGCTCCGGGAGCTGCAATGCTGTCATGTGAACCCGACAGGATGTAATGGCTACGCTGTTTGAGTAATGCTTCGCGCCTTTAATGGCAGGCAGCATGTGTTGTATGTCCCTTTTGGGGGTTAAGGTAGGTGCTGGATTGAAGCAGATCCGAGTCGGGATAATAATGCGATGTAAAGCACTCCAGAACAACACAGTTGGATGTGGTGCTATATAAATCATGCATTATTATTATTATTATTACTATACTGCTGGAAATGAGGCGTCTTTTGAGTTGTTTAACGTCAGTATTTGTTGTGACATGTTTTAGCTAAACACTAATGACATACGACTTTAGAACTGACGTAGGCGATACGGCAATGTGTTATTCAAGTAGATCCTCGTGACTCAGCTCGGTGACCATATTGCAGCGTCTATCATTGGCGCTGAAACAGTGGCGAAACAAAGGGGGGGGGTGGAGGTCTGACGAGGGGCGGCAATTTTGTTTTCGTAATTTATCACTTGAGTGTTCACCGAGTAGGTCCCTTGGTGGTATTTAAGTTCAGGAAAGGCTCATAATTGTATTATTATATGAACATCTGGTTTTGTCGTATATCTCCAGCCGATTTTTATTAACTATAATAATAATGTATCTGCGGTGACTTATGTGGCAATACATAGAAAAGTAACTTTCCTATTATCAATACATCTTCCCTTGTTTTAAATATTAACTGGTTAGCTGTTGCTAATTACTCTATTTGTTGTAACAAAATCTACAATTTATAATCATCTTAATTAGGAAAGATTTCAGTAATTTCATCATAATATAGAGACCAAAGTTTATCCATAGCAATGCTAAAATTGTAATAATGTATGCAAGATATTGAATGATAAATGGCTAAATAATTTGCTAGCACATGAACTATGAAAATCTATTCTTACATCTAATTCACAACATTCATATATATATATAATCTATATAATGTCAGATAATTGGATATCATGCAATGTAATCAATCATTATAACATAGTAAATAAACTAATCAACATGTGATTTTCAATGTCATTATCAGCATTGTTCAATAAGTCTCTGTGACACTTTCACTGGACGGGAGCTGCGTCTCTGTGCTACAGCTGCTCTGGACCAGTAGTGTGAGTGACTGCAGGCATAATAGGATCTGCTGCTTGGGATGTTGGTTGAGTTGTACTTGCAATATGCTCATCTGAGTGAGAGGCATAATCATTTTTGTCATGAAGTTGCTCCTGTGTCTTCCTGAGATGTCTCCTATTCATACGGAAACCGTGTCCATCCTCGGTAATAACATTATAAGATCTTGGGCTTTCAGAAGAACTGACCGCTTGTGCCAATCTACTCCAACAATTGTTGTTATTATCCTGGAGGCGCACAATATAACCATGCTTCGGGGGTTTAAGCTCCTTAGCACTTTATTATAATAGCTACGAATGTTATTTTGAAATTTTGCATTATCAACACCACCACTGCATACATTAATGTAGTCCGATAATCTGGGAATCCTATTGCGGAGTTTCTTCCCATAAGTAACTCAGCAGGTGAGTGGACTGGATCTGTAACTAAGTAGTGCAATATATGGGTCGTTTTCTGATTCTGTGGCCTTAGTAAGCAGATTTTTTACAATTCCTACACCCCACTTCTGGTACCATGTATTATTATATGAACATCATCTGGTTTTGCCGTATATCTCCAGCCGATTTTAACTGAACTTCACCTACAATAATAATGTATCTGCGGCGACTTATGTGGCAATACATATAAAAGTAACTTTCCTATTATCAATACAATATTGCCTCACAAAACGACAGCACCACTCTGGCTACTGGGCTGTAGTGTAGGTTGCCTGTTTGCTTATTTTTGAGAGAGAATCCCCAGGCTGTCGCTTATTCAGCGCAGCCTCTACGTTGGAATGGTTGAGAAATCGCCCCCTCCACAAGAAGAAGCCGAAATAGCCTAAGGGTGGTCACTGCCAGAGTGTTTTACGACCTCAGGGGGTCTTTAACGTTCCCCTTTATTTTTAATGATTCAGTGGAGACGGCAGCCCCATTTAACGTCCTCAGCCACCCACGATGTTATGAGCCGAGAAATTAATTTCTGGAAAAGGTGCCTTTAATCATTCAAACATACCCGAATGTCATCCAATATATGCCGCCACTGCGCCTTCTATCTCGCAACCATACAATTGTTTATTTTGTTACGGAATCATACTGGTAATTTCTAAATAAATCGAGCCCTTCATATCGTTTTTAATCTAATTCCTCTGCGGCAGCTTCGGATAGATGACAGAAATCCAGATGTCATCCCCTGCCTCTTCCTATCCCTGACTTTCATCCTCCCTGGTTGGTACGTGCTTCGTATCCGTAATAATCGTTTAAGGATAATTAGTCCGTATCATTCTAGCTTCGGTTTCTTGGCCGTCTCCAACTTCGGGTAAGTCTTAAAAGTGGTTCAAAGGTTAATGATGATGATGATTGATGTTTTACGCCCACTTCTGTGCACATGGTAGGCTAAATGGGCCGAGCGACATCTAAAGGTAATGAAGCGAAGTTAAAGATGAAACAACCTTCAGATATGCATGCCCACGCCGAGAATCGAACACGGGCGGCAGCGATATGTTCTCCAATGGCTTCTCATCTCTACGGTTTTATGTATTTACAGGTCTACTATAGCTCTAATGGTTCGCGTAGCCTCTAAACAGAAGGAAGACTATCATGGCAATTATAGTAGACGTACCCGATAGCTATATATAGGTCACCAATCAAGGCTGATCAACGTTACTAATGTAACGATAATTTTGAATAGCGCTTACTTTTATATTTGGGGCTGTATTTATTTTTTCAGATTTTGCGACGTGTTTAATCTCATTGGTGATGCGACATTCTACAGTTGTTCATCATCGTCCAGGTGTTTCCAGCATTGTCCACCCGAAATGTCCCACTTTAGAAGATGCCAGGAAATAACATCACACCTATATGTATCAGTAGCAACAGACGATGGATTTCCAAACCCACTTGGTGGTGAGAAGATAATTAGAATATTAATATTTGAACTCAAATTTGGACAAGATTAATAGTTTGACCTTTGACACTGCAGGTCTGGAGGGTGCTTCCAGACAGTACATTTTAGTCTACACTGTAACAGGACTCAATAATTAACGTGACAACACTCGACAATATAAAAGGCTAAAGAGGGGGGTGGATTCGTCAATGTGCTCGTACGTCTCAGCAACACAGTGAGCTATGCCAGCACGAATGGAAAGAAGTAAGATCTACAGCTACCCACCCATATGTACTATAATGCAGTCAACCGAGGCAACACAACAATATCTCGAATAGAACATGCATTACTGTATTACTCCTTGATTAACATAACCAGTCCCATACGATATGGGCTTAAATCTATTTATTCATAATTATGCAAGACACATTTCAGATATACACGTACATCTAGAGTCAAATGATAACTGCGCATTTCTAATTACAGAACAACTACATAACATTATCGAACTTGATTAAACTCGCTTCTTAAACATAAAGCCCTATCACGTTTTCCCTTTTATTGCATTTTAATAGTTTGCACATCAACTGTTTGATTTGATAAATCGATCAAATTCTGCACGGATCCAACAGTCTGGGATACGTAAATCGTCCGTTCCCATTTACGGCATACATCTAATAGATAACATTCCTGAACATGAACATCATCTAAACCACAAAATGACAAAATTCTTTTAATTTTATTGTATCTGAACAGATTGTATATATATATATATATATATATATATATATATTGTTTGATTTGATAAACTAGCAAAAGATCCAACAAGATCAGATAGCATTCGACCATGGCCATTTCTAACTGCAAATTCGCCAAAATACAAACTTACCAAATCCAATGTCTGAAGATGAATACAGCAAACTCGCAATTAATTGGATTACTCGGAGGATACGGATATACAGTAGGCAAGCATGAACCCAGATTAGCAATCTTTTCACAATCTTCAAGGTAACCATGTGATAGACATCTTCATAGTCCAGTGACTATTAATAAAGTGAAACATGTTGAGCACTTAGTAAACATCACATCCACAGCTGGGAATGTAAAAGTATTTAACTATTTTGGTACTACAGTTGGCTTAGCATGGAGACACAAGATATAAGGCAATTATAATCATGTACATCTAATCTATTGTCAGGTTTCAGAGCAAAATATCATCCTGGTTCTTTTCATACGTTTCAACAAATTATTTGTGAAACTGCTGATTACCTCACACTTTTTAATACCGGTCTAGACATAACAGACTTCAAGTAGCACAAACACAGATCTAAATTACGTTATTATTATTCTAAGCAGATCTGCCATAGTGAATATCACTTGTTTTAATTGTAAATTATATATATGTGTGAGTGTGTGCGACTTACTATATACCTGAGCCCAAACTACCAAAACAGCATTGAGCAGTAACTGCCATCACACATCAGATGTAGCCAAATGTATACAATACAGTCAGAATCCGTTAATCTGGACATTGTTTATCCGACAAAGCCACCATTTTACACATTATTGCCTGTGACGGATGATTCTTTAATCCGACAAAATCGGGTTCTGTGTTCCAACT
Organism: Paralvinella palmiformis; assembly: GCA_025642065.1. NCBI lineage: Eukaryota > Metazoa > Annelida > Polychaeta > Terebellida > Alvinellidae > Paralvinella > Paralvinella palmiformis. The sequence goes on from JAODUP010000833.1 coordinate 54,488, forward strand.
CCGACACTTAATTTCGCCAACAGAATGTGACATTTCAATATAAAATGACTTTGATAATCCGACACACCAACATGTTGTCAGTAATGGTTCAGTAACCTGCCCACCGGCGATAATTGCTATATCGTAACCAATTACAATCATACTCGACCATACACACGATGCTTCCATTGCCTGTGGCTATCTAATAGCCACAGGCTAATTTAAAAAAAAACACATATGTGTGATCTTTCCAATGAGCAAATCATGAGTTAATTTGATGGACAAAGTGACACAAGCATTTCTTTATAATGTCTGTAATTAACAAACATCAAAATGATCAATGACTTCAATGCCATTCCGTACGATTGCGCACGGTTATTGAATATTAGTTTAAATACGGAGGAATATCTTTAGGATTTAAAAATGTGTTACACAGATTACCGGTATGTCGCGGACTCGATATTCTGACATTCTCGTTTATCCGACATATCATCATGTGACAAACCTTGTCGGATTAACTGATTCTGACTGTACTACTAAAAGAAATGTACCCGATACAAGTACACGAGTAATCTAATGCCACAAGTTATTTAAACCTGAAGCAAGATTCTCTCCTAAAGCACTAATAATCTCTAAACACAAGCCCAAGAAAACATTACTATCTCATCATCACAGTCTATTGTCTATTATCTGTAATTCCATAAATCTGCTTCAATATGTTCAGTTATACGTAAACAATACATAACAATAATACTCTTTTGTTGTGCACGTCATAACAGGTGACGATAGGGAGAAGACACAAAATAGGCTTTTGTGCCAGTGTGTTGTTGAACCTTACCCATTCGTCCACAGACAAACACGCGTCGTAAACAAATACCTTAAAAGATTCCTAAGTGCTGCCTCTAACATCGCAGACATTAGTAGCGATGTCTTCAAATAATGCAAACAATGAATTGCAAACTATCTCATGGCAATGGTCACGCTTGCCAATGCTTAAACATCTTTACGTGCAGCCCGTCACCCCCCCCCCCAAAACAGTGAGCACTATTGTCATTTTATACATTGTGTACTACCCTCACGGGCTACAGAACCATCAAAATCAGACTGGGGTTCTCGTAAAGACAGAATTATGACAACAAACGAAGTAGTAAATTACACCAATGAATGGCAGAGAACTGTGCAACCCTACATAGTATAGATTACAGAACTGAGAAGAGTGAACCACAAAAATAGACAAACTCAGGGTGTCGTACTAAGCACGTCAGATTAAGCCTCTAATAACTAAAACGGTATCACCAACAGATTTGGGTATAAGTGAGAGAACAAATCCCAAATGTGATTAAATCACAGCAGTTAATGCTGGCACAAACCATCACTAGTACTGTTCAGCCATTATTGCTACCACAAGGGCTGACCAACCTGTAAATGGATGGGAACCTTTGCCCTTTCCCGTATTGTCATCATACTGCTCCCAAATGTATCCGGTTTTCATGTACTGACTGTAAATATTGCTAACTATATTTTCCCTGAGCTCACTGTACACCTGTTTAGCTGTATCCTGGTAGGATCCCGGTACTGTGCTGTAGTGGTGTAGGGCACTCAGCGTCAGATAATTTATATTGATCCAGATTGCTCCACGCCAATATGGCGGGTCATCTTCCGTATTGGCCTTGTTGTAGAGTGGCGAGGATTTCATCAATGAACGGAGGCCGTATTTCGTCCAAAGCAGATTTGGATCCTGGATGTCCTTAAGAATTTGGCCAAGCTTCAAAGAATCAGGCTCCACAATTTTTAAGAGGAAGGGAAACAAACTAACATATCCGAAATGTGAGTCAACAAACTTGTATTCTGGATTCTTCAGTACGGTACGCATTTTCTTCTGTGGCTGGCTGAGTGGGGGCTGGCCTGGTGTGTGTTTTGTTTTTGGCCTTTCCAGTTTAATGTGGTCAGTGTGTAGGCCATAATCGCTGTATCGATTTTTTTTCTCAGACCAGTGAAGCTGGTCTAATAGTTTGTTATCGGTGAGCAAGTCTCGCGTTGCAGCAAACTCTTGCCAAGATTCGTTTAGTGAACGACCGATATCGGCCATGACGCCGGCTGCAAGTGCCATCCAACAACGAAGGTCTAAGTGTCTTTCCATATCGGATGGATGCGAGGCACGAGGGTAGTCATCCAAACCAGAAGTCAGGGTTTTTGGGTTGAGCTCATGTTTGGTATTAGTATCTCGTCCTCGCCAGTAGTATGTAGAGTGTTCTTTTCCTATCTGAGTGGTGTTAAACCAATCGTACCACGCCTTTAATCGTGGGTACAAGTTCTTCAGGTACTCCTTATCCGATGGGGCATCACTTTTGATCAGTGTCTTCACAATGGACTGCAGTGGAAGGAACAGAGTGGGCGGATTGGCATTTTCATTGTGCTGTATCACAAACTCATCCGGTACCTTGGCACGGGCTTCTACGCCGAGGATCTGCTCTCTGGGGATCCAGCCGTCGATGTTCGTTAAATCGAGCCAGTGACCAATGATGTCCATTGAGAGTCTCATGTCCCACTTGACGAGTAGCAGGTTGTGAAAGCCCTCATCCCAGAGAAAGCCACGCGGGAAGAATGAACGCGATGGAACAGCCGTGTATAGTGGTGCCTGCCAGTAATTTAGTGGCTCCTCTGTGACGTAGCGAGATCGGACGAGTGACGTTCCATAAAAGTATCCTATGCTTCCCAGCATGTTGCTCAAGGCTGCCTTGGCAAAGCTAATCTGCTTTGAATCATATCCTTTTTTTTTTAGCTGAAACTTATCCTCAAACTTGTTATCAAACTCTACCAGATGGTCAGTGATTACCTTGTGGTAAAGCTCACCAAGGAGTGGTTCGGGACGTTCAGGGACACTCCCAGACTCAAACATGACTACTAACTGAAATGGAAGGCTGACTGTCACCTGATGTACAATAAAGTTAGGTCCAGACGGAGTGTCCCTTGGAACCATGTTTCCAACCAGTCCAATATAGTCAAGATTCCTCCCCTTGTCCCATTTGAACACCCTGACACCACGCATTATAACCTCCTTCAGTTTATCCAGACCTGGTGCTACAGCCACGAGGTAATTCATTTTCGCTGGCCGTGATGACTGTGGAAATACCATCCGGAAATCCCCAAGTTCTTCGCTGTGGCCTCTTATGGCAACAAGTTTATTGTTCTTCACTTCTGGTCTTAAATATCCCTGGCCATCTAAAGCCATGTAGAAAAACAATGACATGACAACGGCTTCAGCTCCTTTCTAAAAGAGAAAGACAAGAAAATTAGATAAGCAAGGAAATATGACCCTTTTGGGGTAAATTTCATATATATATATATATATATATATATATATATATATATATAGACAACATTAATGCTCGACCATTCCCAGTTTTTCAAGGCTCGGTCTAGTATCAGTGCCATAGCATTCGACCTGCCGGTCTAGTGTCCATTTTAATGACAAAACGATAAAAATGAGCACAGAGCTACAGGCTAATTCTAACAACAACCCAATAAATACCCAAGCACACGATTTGTTTATTAACTTCTAACATATCAAAGAACAAACACATAAATGACTTTATTGGCGATATCCCATCAAATCTTGGACACATGCCTTCTGGCTATGAATCAAATTGGCGTAACCTGGCAACATCACAATCAACACTCGCAGCTTCCCAACTGACCAGTGTAATGAGTGTTCTGGAATTTATCTGAATACTCTAGATCAGTTTAATTTGGCGAATATGAAATAATGGCGAAAACGGCAAGTGACATAAAATCGGCAATTTTTCCTAAAATATTATGTCATACAGAACTTCATATGATGCTTTGAAAGCCCTACTTTGATAACACACTGAACATGTGTAATAGTCTCATTTATCCAACAATTGGTTCACATGGCAATTTATAATAAAATAATCACTCTTAAAAATCATTCGTCCCTGACATTGTCCCCATCAGAAGCACTCATAATAGTGAAAACAATAGCCCTGATTGTTTCTAGCCATGTATGAGAACATCAGTTTGTCAAGCAGCGATCTATAGGCTGAGTTGAGTGTCTGCAATTTTGCAATTGGATGTCAATGCATCGCTGATTTATTTTCGTTTGGTTAGAATAGAAAAATAATATGAAAACATTATATTTTACACTTCCTTATATATAGTTTGATGTAACCTTCTCATCGTATTAATCGCAATTTGTCTTTAGCTCGCATATCAGTTACCTTTGTTGTCATTCGATCATGGCAATGGTTTGTCAATTACCCGTTCAGATATGCTTAGAGTTAGAATCAGATTACTAGTTACATAAAGGTCAATGATCTAGTGTGCTTCAAATTTGGTTATAGCTGGTAAATAATGGTGTGCTTTGAAATATGGTTTCCCTCGAATGGCCTAGAAAAGAAAGAAAAAATCGACTTTCCTGACAGAACAAAATTCGTCATTTTTTGCTGTCACCAATATGTTCAAAATGTAGATTAGTCTTTAAAACGAAGATAAAGGTGTTAGGCCCACACACTAGATGTCTAAAATCCATCAGCAGCAATTTCAGCATCTTTTTTCTATTTCAATTATTGTCGTGTTTTCCGGTCTTTGTTAGAAATGTGAAATCTTTTTAAAGGAGTGAAGGAGCCTAGGCAAATGAACTATCAAATCACATTGGAAAATAGGTAAGATATCTAACTTATAGTTATGTGCATATCACCATTGTTTTGTGTTATCCTACAATATTATTATTATTTAAGTATTTCTTTATTCTACATATAGGCTATTACAGATTTTACTTACATTATGTTATGTATCTTAGAAAGTATTAACTTATTTTATGTCTGTACTTTACTGGAATGTTGCTAAATGAATCAAATCAATAAAAATAAACTGCTGATAATTTTGGTTTTTCATCTACACCGAATGGCTGAAAGTTATTGCTCGTTGACAGATCTATCCTTATCAAGTGTCTGCTGCATAAAAAGGGGCGACTGACGTCATGCATGAAACATATGGGGCTTATATGGGCACGCATTGTGGTTAAAGCAAATCTTTGGTGGCCAATATCATTTTCATATTTATCTAATAGGAATTACTTTTATTCTAATGGTTGGCCACTTTTATCTTGCACTTAATACATAAATTATTTGTGTGGGTAGAAATGTTGCAATAAGTTTGTATTTCATGGATCACTTTGAGCTCCATGTGTGGATAATTAATTATGCGAAAGTATATACACACATGCTCAGTGAATGCATACGGAGAGTGGTGATGTTGCAAACAACTTATGAATGACAGCATTTCACTGGCCAAAGGTACATCGGAGTTTACTAAGAGACAAAGGATAGTACTGAATATTCATGATGATTCCAAATAAGGTTACTGAATGCTGCCAGGAGACAAACTCTGCGTAGGCACAAAGGTGTACATACCGTTTTATTGAACCATTGTCAGTTACAATTATGATATTTAAAAGGTTTTTACATTTTAAATCAATGTCTTTCACACAAAGAAAACAATACGTTGAAGCCATTGGATAAATCTGAAAAGGATATTGACTACCAAAGAATTGCTTTAACGTGTATTTTATTAACTCAGTGATCAACTCGTAATGTTTTCATAGAGGTCTGAACTATGTAAGTTTTGCGCTCACTCGGTCTAATGTCAGCACAGCAGGTCTAGTGTTAAAATATTTTACTAGACACTGTATATATATATATATATATATATATATATATATAGAGGTATAATCATGTTTGTGTAACACAAGAATATTAATTCATGTTTTCACACCAGTTAGTTTTCACTGATTTCTTTCCAAATCTTGATCTGATATTGTTCAGAATCAAAATTGACTAATAAGCCTTGAGAAGACCGTGTGCTATTATATATATCATATGCTGTCATGTATTAGTTGACCTTATGCATAAGACAAATTGTATTTTTAGCAACTTTAAAGTGCATTGCATTAAACGTACAAAATCAGTAGCAAGTCATCATTTATCATGGGAAAAAATGTTGCTAATTATTTTTAATTTCCTCTCTTTTTTTCATTTAGAAATACATCATTTATTAAATAAGTCAATTTAATAAAAGACTGATTGATTAACACAAGGATAAAAATCATGCTACATTCAGGTTCCTAGTAGGAAACATTGCTTAATGATTTGATAACAACAGATGTGAGATCATATGAAATGAATAATAGCTAGCTGTTATAACAAAAGATTAAATCAGCTACTAAAGTCATACTTACAGCTTCCCTTTATTAATATATGTAATTGTCCATGGTAATAAAAATTCAGCATATCAATAACACTCAGTGTATAACTGAGATGGCCAGCAGGGTTATACCCATTGGGTTTTCCCCAGCAACCTGATGTTGGAACAATGGCGTATTTTATATGATTGGAACAAATCCCAGTCAGTTCCATTACTTTATTGTATAAACATGATCAGACCTATATGTCCCAGAATGAGCTACTGATAGTCAGTGAAGTGCCACCAATGTATAACATGTGTTCTAAGAATACTGGTTGTTCTTGAAGTTTTATGTATATACTAGATCTAAGCTGATTGGTGAGTCATGGTGGTGTTTAGGAGCACACAAACCATGGGCCAGCAAGGCCAAGCAATCAACCTGATTCAGTCATTACTGGATAGCTAACTTTATGGATTTATTAGCCAACAATTATGACCCTGAGGAATGGGTTTAAGAAAAACAGAGAACACATGAGGAATAAATAACCAAAAATTTAAAGTGCATTCCTAATTTATTACATGAAAAGGAAATAGTTTTTTAACCTGGATGATGATGATTGATGCTTTACAGCAACTTTTCTGCACATGGTAGGCTAAATGGGCTGGTGTTTAACCTGGAAAATCTCCCTCAAAACCAAGGGATGCCCTGATCACCTTAAGATGGCTAACCAATTAATATGACTATTGTGGTTCACTAATCAAAAGGTTATTACCACCGCACTACTTGTGACACACAGTATACGCCAAAGTTACAATTGTGTTGGTCTATTTGTACTGACCCGAGGTTCAACTTTCACTCGAGCTGACCAGTCGCCGCCGTGATCACCACCCGGTTTCTTCACAAAATCTGTTGTCAGTGAGTAGTATTTGTCCACTATTTCCTGCAAAATGTAATGAATTCCATTCTTGATTGAGGTGAACAAGCTACATACGTACATGTGAGTTCAATGATTATATGCTGAATTAGGTCATGGAAGTACAATATGAAACCATGACAAGAAAACCATCATTCCTTTGATCTAATAGACTCGCAACATTCTGTATTGACCCAGTAATCAGGAATTTGTAAACCTTGCATTTCTATATCAATTATATTTATCAATATATATATATATATATATATATATATAAAATATATATATATATATATATCAGGGTTAGAAGCTAATTAGAATCCACTGCTAGTACACAGGACTAGTAACTTGAAAAATATACTAGTCCTGAGAATAATTGTTGATTAAAGATTAACATACAATGATACATAAAGTCTATTTTGAAGAAAACAAACTACAAGTCATTGGTAGATGATCCCAAAAGAGCATCTGGTTTCAACTGCTGAAGCCTGGAGGAAGCTAAGTTTGGGTCCGTTTCTGTTTCCATATGAATTCGTTGAGAAGAAAACCCGGGCAGGGGGATAAGAATTTCGTGCAATGACGATGATAACACAGCACGCTGTTCCCACTGTCACACTTTAAACCATTTTAATATGTTCAGCAGAATGATAACTGAAACGATATGGCTATATATGTGCCATAACATGTCACTGCAGACACTTTGTTATTTTAACCTTATAATTGTATTCACCTGCAGGAAGACTCAAACTGAAAATTAGTAGTCCTGTCAGTTTTCTACTCTTGGGCAAACAGGTGAGCATTAATTTTGGACCCTGTATATATAATCCCAATAAAACAAACTCACTGGACATAACCTCCACTCATTTGACAACCTGCCTGGACAAAACTCCATTTCATTAATCTTAAACAAAAACTATGTTTTCTTTCTTTTAAATACTTTTATTAAAAATGGTATCAAAATCAAATATTTCATGGTGTTTCAGATATCAAAAATATAATCCTCCCCCCCCCCCTTCAGTGTATCTGGAACTGATTTTGTGCCATCAAGATGGTCAGTGCAGAGAATGTGTATCTTTATATGGGCCCTCGTGCACTAGCTTCAAACTTGTGGTTAGTAATGACATCCATATTATAGGTATCCTATAAATGTTTGTATTATACTATCATATAGAAAGGGTTATCTAAGACTAACTAATGTTCCAGTTTTCAGGTATTTTTATACCCTGATCAGCTCTGATCAACTGTCGTGTAATTAACAAATTAAGGAAAGTCATCTACTACTGTATGATTTCCCTGTCACATACTTGCAATGATAATCTCCCTTGATCTCCCGCCTATAAAACAATAATCTCGACCCACCTCCCCCAACACCTGGGTGGTTCCCCTTTGATGACGTTTTTTTTTGGGGGGGGGACCATCTGTGAGAATATATTACTGTTCTACTTAGCTGTTTAGCATATAAAGTGAATGTTTATGATTTGTGTAGGCATGAAGGCTGGCTGTTGCATTAGAAATGTTGATTGGTTGTGATATAAAGAAACAGTTGTAGTGATGCAGCTGTGATGACAGTATACAATGGCCTTTTTATACATTAACTGTACAATATATAGGCTTTAGTATGTGGAGATTATCACATCACATAAACAAACTTGTCATATATCACTGTACGAGGGCCTCTGAAAGACTCATGCTAGTAAGGGCACTTATTACATCTTCATTTAAATATAAGTATACATGTATGATTATATTTAAGTAGGAACTTGTGGAGGATTAAAATATTAATCCACACGTTAGTTAGTCAAGATCTGACAAGGCCCTAATTATGCGGTGAAGATAAAACTTGTGAATAAGTCACATTACTTTTTTAATCATAAACCGTATGATTTCATAGTTTATTCATATTGAAATGTGCTGCACTGTCGTGTTCCCTCACAGTTTCCAGAACCAATTAATATCATTTTCAAACTGCACTTTCAAAGTTGGATATCCTTTTACCTTGGAAAATGCAGTTATCCAGACTGATATAAAAGGTGTCTGATATATCAACTGATATAAAAGGTGTCATCTTACAAAACAAATCAATAATAGTACGCAATGACAAATGTTACCTGATGTCCAAATGTTTTACCATCATGTACAAACCAACCATACATAGGAAGACCATCATGCTGTGTACACCAGTGACGAATAGTGGGTGGTATTTCATCCGTCATCTGTGACATCCACATTAAACCTGAAACGTATTAATAATTTTAGTAACAATTAACTAACCATAAATTAAACATTTAAATTTGGAGGGCAAATTCAGAATCTGTATGAATTACTTTCTTTTTTTGGTGATGTGCAATTGATTGAACTATGTTTGGAACACAGTTGCTTCTAAGATTCTGGTACTATTGGGGTGGGGGGGATATCCTATTGAAATCCTAAGGAAGTGCAGGATGTTATTGTTACTGATAAATGGTAAAATTGGGGTCCATCATTCTAAGACAGTCAAAATCATGTCATTTTGCACTATAGCATGATCATAATTTATTACTTATGCAACTATCATTTAACTTTAAACCAGGATGATTCTGATCAACCAATAATAAATACTTTTTCATATAAAGAGACGTCACAGAGATAGATGCCAGTCAAAGATGACAGACCTCCATTATAACTCGCTCAATACAACTAGGAGCAGGGCCAGTAAAAAAATATTCTGTTCATTTACAAAAAAATTGTGTTTGATAATAAAAACAAATTTATTTTTGAGCTGCAGTTCATAAATCAAAAGGTATATCAATACAAATTACAGTCCATCATTTAACAGAATGCTGGCAACATTGACTACTAAGTCACGACTCTTCCTCTTGTGGTCCCGGATGTGTGGACCATCCTTGCTTGAAACAAGTCATCGGTCCAACACAAGTTCTGGATTGAAATTCTCTGGGCTCAGACCATCACAAGTGATAAGCACAAGATCACAGAGACAGCCCTGGCTCAGCGTTGCCCAGAGTTTTGCATTTTTAATCTGTTCAACACGAGGAAAATTGTCTTACACATTCTGCGGTGCTAGGATAAAGTGTAAGCATAATGTTCTCTAATGGATCTCAGGCGATGATTCACCCTAATTGGAATTAGACACTCACAGCCAGTCTGCTTTTGAAATAGACAACCAATGTAAATATCGAATGATATTGATGGATGATCACTAAGTCAATTTAGTGTTTGTTTTATTGCTATTTGCATATGCAGTTGAAATTGCATATTGAGAAATTAGTATCTAGATACCATTTGCCTGTCACTGCTCACGTTAGTTAGAAAAGGTTTCTAAATCTTAAAATCGGTTACAAACCAAAATTCTTTGGAAGAAATGTATTTCATCAAAACTAATCACCTGCCTGAATAGGCAAGTGACGAGTGATCAGCCTTAGCTCAACAGGAAAGTCTACTTGTCCTGACCATCCAACTTTTATGGCCCTGACCGGGAATAGTATCAACTATTTCCCAGAAAAACACCACCAGTGGTTTGGAGTACTTTAATACCTTCACAGTTCCTTTTCATGAAAGTTTTCTTACCATATATATATATATATATATATATATATATAAATGAATGCTTAATCCTGGGATATATTTGCAAATGAATTTATGTACCAGTAACTAAAAAATAACATATCTGCCTTCATCCAATACAACTCTGACCTCATTTCATAAAATGATAAATAGATCTGAAGGTTTATTTAATGTGTGTCATTAGTTAAAACCTCATTCTGGACCATTACAGACACCAAATCAAAATGAACACAGTTCCTCAAGAAGATGGAACTTTAATTTGCATCATATGCAAAGGGCTCCAGGATAGGCATAATGCTTGCACCCTATTCACCATACTAGATCCTAATTTTGGTATTAAACTTATCACAAGGTTGTGTTCTATAGCAAGTCTATTGTGAGAGACTCAAACATTCACAAATCAAATTGATCATAAAACCCCCGAAATAGATGTTTCACTATTTTGTCAATTCTGGTTCAGTGAATCTGATTTATATTTAAGTGTGAATTAAGAGAAAAGAGAAATCTCTTGCAAATGTAATACCTTTAGAAATATGTATTATGTGTAAATACAAGTGGTTAAATTTGACATAACATCTAGGACATCATGGACAGCAAAACAAATAATACATGTCATAGAAGTAGTATGCAAAAAAGTAATCTGGTAAAGCACTATATGTGGAAAACTACTCATGTGTACACAAAATCAATGAATAATATTGATATGGTTAAATAACAAATATGTATATTTCCTTTTTCCCATAAAACATTTGAATGTCAGTGTACTTGTGTGTGAATGTGAGAGAGAGAGATAAAATACTATACCTGCCACTGGGGAATGCGGACTTCTTGTTTTTAGTCCAAAATACAAGCTTGACCTATATGTTCCCCAGAACATCTCAGAATTATTTGCTGTCATCTCAGAAGAGATTATCTTTGGTACATTCATTGGAGTGATCACCCTGGTTTTTAATTGCGCATTGTACCATACATATGTGATGCCGGATATAATCAGTATAGGGAAGACAATAAGCGAAACGATGGCACACTTGTCCATCTTTCCATGATGATATGGCCATTTAGGGTCTGCATAGTCATTTGTGTAATCGTATGCAAACTTCGACAGTTCATCTTTACCATGATGTCCTATTTGTGGCTGTCGTCGCCGAACAGATTGACCACTCTTTTTCCCACCCATCTGAAAATTTAATATTTTCACCTACAGGTATACAATTATACATTCTCATATAAAGGAATTTAAAAATTCTATTCTCAATTATGCAAATGCTCAAAAAGTTGATAAAAAGTATAATAAAATATGAATATATGATTAAGATCGTATAGGCTATAATGACTTTACCTTCCTTTTAATGCTATTACTTTGTGAATCAATTAAAACATTTTACTAGCATTAGTAGAAATGATCACGTGATTTTTGTAATTAAAACAATCTGACCAATCAGAGGATCACACCACTTCTCTGACCACTGTCACGAACAAACACTAGATCTACACTCACTGACTCAGCACTGCAGGCTGCAGCATGTAATTGTAAACAGTTATGGCCAAACAGAAACATACTTAAATGGACATATACGAATCGAGGCACTTATTAGAGCTATATGACTACTGTTCTAAGACTGTTCTCAGACTAATGCTAAGGATCGTAGCACTAGTTTTTAACTTAAAGACGTTGATTAAATTATATTAAGAGTCTACCTTACATCAACTCCCAGTGAACCGGTAGCTGGTTTTAATGGACTTCAAGCAAGCAGTGAATCACATAATTTACTCCGTAGTGAAATTTCACAGTTAAGACTGTGTGTATATATATATATATATATATATATATATATATATATTAGTAATATTATATGGAAAGTACTTTTAAATAATTTAGTTATAAATACAGTGGCACGATTTGCATTTTAGACGCCCAAATAAATTGTATTTTGTTAGATCTACTATCCACACCTACACTGGCTACAGTCAACTTTATCAAAACATGACCATGATTATGATGATAACGAGTAATTTATAGAAATGTAGATCTATTTATGCATTTTGTGTTATCAACCAGTCAGCTTTACAAAAATAAATATATTTGACAACATATGGCATATGCTGATATGGATATTAAATAATTTTGATTTTATTTAAATTTATTAAATACTCCACAGCTCTGTGTATTTTTTCTGAGCCATACGAAGGAGTAATTAAATTTATATCGGCATTTGACTTAGTCAAATATAGAACCGATTTCTTACATTTGCACGTGTTTATCATAAAAATTGTTGTTTATTTAATGTTCTGCCCATTGACCTAAAGTTTTATATTTAGGTCAATGGTTCTGCCAAACATTACACCTATCATCTTTCTTTTGGAGTAACAGAGAAACGGGTAACGGACTGTTTCAGGTGTGTTTCAATAAGATAAATAATTTAAATATATCAGTATCAAACAGGCATTTCCTTTTACACTCTTCTGTATAGACACCAGAGGTGACCAGTATAGTCCAGTTAACGACAGTTTATTCAAAATGGCAATGGTAATCTACTTGGTAGAGCGTGACAAGAATAAAATTAATGCAGTCACCTTATTAGTAGAACTGTTTAGCAGAACAGGGGGGGGGGATGTTATAATGATACAGCATATCATAGTCATGGTAGTGGCATATCGTATGTGTAGATCTATAGTCTATAAATGTAGTTTGTACGGGGAACAGGACTGTTCGCCCTCGATTTTATTCGCCCATCAGTTAGCTTCGCCCCGTTTTATTTTCGCCATCGAGATCGAACCATCTTCCTTGATTTTATTCGCCTATATTATTTAAAAAAATATTTAAAATACAATTTATTACCAAATAATTAAAATAGATCTACAATTTATGATCATAGGCATAGATAGACAACAGGAGCAAAATATATATCAGTCTACAGTACCAATTTAAATCCTTATGGTTTGTAGATCCTGGTGATCTCACGAAGTAGCTCCTCTCCATCCAATTTGTTCATAACATAATCATCAGCCTGTGGTGGAGAGGGTTATCAGTGGGCCAAACAGTAGGAGGGAGCTCATCATGTGGTGGGGTGTATGATCTAGGCCAAATGACAGAACTCTCACCATGTGGTGGGTGCTCTGGGTCAAACAACAGGACTCTCAGTGTGTGGTGGAGTGGGTGATCAGGCCAAATGACAGCTAGGACTCTCACCATGTGGTGGGTGATCTGAGCCAAACAACAGGACTCTCACTCTCAGTGTGTGTGGTGGAGTGGGTGATCAGGCCAAATGACAGCTAGGACTCTCACCATGTGGTGGGTGATCTGAGCCAAACAACAGGACTCTCACTCTCAGTGTGTGTGGTGGGGTGGGTGATCAGGCCAAATGACAGCTAGGACTCTCACCATCTGGTGGGTGATCTGGGTCAAACAACAGGACTCTCAGTGTGTGGTGGAGTGGGTGATCAGGCCAAATGACAGCTAGGACTCTCACCATGTGGTGGCTGATCTGAGCCAAACAACAGGACTCTCACTCTCAGTGTGTGTGTGGTGGAGTGGGTGATCAGGCCAAATGACAGCTAGGACTCTCACCATGTGGTGGGTGATCTGGGCCAAACAACAGGACTCTCAGTGTGTGGTGGAGTGGGCGATCAGGCCAAACGACAGGACTCTCACCGTGTGGTGGGTAAATAATATATCAGTGAGCATTCATCATGGGATTCCACATATTATATACCGGTATATAATTAATCATGGCAATATATTATATAGTGCAAGTTTATACTTGTCTGATTATTTTGCTAGAAAATTAACTCTATTTGAATTTCCTAAAATATGGAACAAATGGAGTTATTGTACTCATAATTATATTTTCACTTCCCAATCTAAGCTGAAAAGGCAGCTTAAATGTGAAATGTTGTCTCACTATGTAAGTAATGTAAGGTGTGTGTAAATACTCACCGCAGACTGTCTGAATTGATTAAATCCTTTTATATTTGTCTTGTTATATATTGTCTTATTATTTATTATGAATTTTACCAATTTTATTCAAAACTGATCGAGGTTTAATTAACTCTAAACTCTCTGTTTTCTGCTGGTCTTGTTATTGTATTGTAACACAAACAGTGATTTAACTTTTGGTCAAGTCTCCTCCCTGGGTCAATCGTCCATTCTGCCTTCAGACAATCTCCACTGTGAAATGAAATTTGTTTTTGTATATATATATATATATATATATATATATATATATATATATTAATCTTTTTGGGGGAAGATTAATCATTAATAATTTTAGTATTATAATTTCTTGTATAATTGTTATGTAAACTGAATAAATCTATCTATCTATCTATCTAATTGTTTAGCACTAACATCACCAACTTATAACATTATATATATATATATATATATATATATATATATATATATATATATAATTTTATTGCATTCAATGTATGGTGAAGATTAATTTCAAAGTTGCTAACCATATTAAATGTTGCTGCCATTTCATACAAAAAGTGGGACATCAAAAATATTCAGGACATGTAAAACTCTTGCAGTGACTATCCTCTAAGCATTAAAAAAAATCCCAATACTGCATGCTCCTCCATGAGCAATGCAGAAGAACTAATTTTAGATATTCAGTAAGGGGGCGATATCGGAAAGAAGTTTTCACACTTTTATTATTCCTGTTTTCTTATTACAGATAGTGGAATAAATCTGTATCATACTGGTGTATATATACATGTATATAGGAACGAAATGAAAGGTACACATTTAAATGTAATCCGGACCAGTAAATAACTATTTATTTTGTGGTAACTAATGGGATGAATGGCATAATTCATGAAACACAGTGTACTTTTAGAATGAATACTGACCTAAAATTAAGTTTATATATATGTGTGTGTGTGTGTGTGTGAAGTCATATCTTTTGTATTAATTAAATGCTAATGTGTAATGTGTTAAACTATTTACAAACATACACACACACACATACTAAAATTATATCTTTTTTTGTAGGTGGAGATAGTTAATGAGCAATACTATTGGACTGGATATGGTCTCATTAACACCAGCACCATGGATAGCCCATACTTATATGTGCACACTTCTGTTATCCATAATTGATCAGAGCAAGAGATGTGCCATGTGCCATATTACTATTAGAAGTGGAATTAATATCAGTAATGACGATGCCAGACTCGTATCAAGGATGTGGCAAAAATGTACATTCACCAAACATTCAGATGCGTCTACCAAAATCAATATTAATTTAAATTTTTCAAACGTCGTCTCTGAACTTCCTCACTTCTGGACCAGTACAGGATTTTGGTAAATAAACATATATTATGAATTTCAGTGGCCATAACACATAATTTATAAGGGTTCCCACAGATAGGAAAAAAGGATGAAAAAGTTTTCCATGTCTGCAAAAATCAAGACAGTAGTGGAAAAATTTGAAAATTTAATTTTGCAATCCCATGACTTTGCTACTTATTGAAAATTGGGTTTTCCCCCAAAATTAAAGCTGTCCAACCAACAGATTTGTGAATAAACAGTATATATTTGAGTTACCATCCTCTTAGGGCAGGGCTGTATTAATTAACTCATGGCCAGGCCCCTAGTCTTTAAGGTACACCCCCCCCCCCTCTGTGGTACTTCAAACTTTCAGCCCACTACAGCTCACAGCCTGATCTTGGTACTGCAGGCACTAAATAAGCATTAATTAATATATATATGGTATACTTATGAGAATAAATAAATATATATATATATATATATATATATATATATATATGGATAAATACATAGGTACATGTATTAAAATGATGCAATACAAAATACTTAAACCATTGGAGCCCTAGGGAACTGGTAACAGTGCCTCAACAAATAAAAAATTGATAGGCCTGTGCTTCAGCCTAGTCAGCCTTACAGATAATATGGCCTTATCCTAAGGTATAGATCAAGGGTAATCTCACTAGAAAATCTTCAAAAACTGGGTATCTTATATTGGATTTGGTGATATTCCATGTTGATAGTAGTTCATATATTTGAACTGAGATGATGATATAATATAGAACATATATCTGATATGGATTAAATTATCTTTGAAGTGATATTTCCAGCCCCATCCATCATAAATTGTTCCGTGGTCCCAATTTATTTTTGGTTATCCATTTTGATAGCTAGATCACTCAGTAACTACCAATTCAGAATTCACTTGGTGATATCTGATCTCATTATTGAATTGACATATTCTGCCATTTGTTAATGAAACATGACATAATTTGAATATTTTTCCTAGCCATATATGATTGCATTATTAGCATATGATGTATTGTCGGGCTAAGCTTTAGGAGCATATAATATTTCCTTGAGACCTACCGGCTTTTTGGTGATTGCTTCCATTTGGGTCTTATTACCTGTAGAATTTGATTGTTATGCCGTTGAAAATCAGGGAGTAGACAATTTCCGCAATGCATGCGCAGTCCACATCTGCTGTGGTTTGTGGGGTCTGCCCAGTGAAAAGCGGCCCGCAAATGGACGTTCGTTAGATGGCGCAGTTGTCGCGGAAATGGTCTATTCTGTATTCATTTTTCCCCGTGGGAAACCTGATTTTCCAGCTTTAATATTGCATAATGTAGTATGTTTAATTCTGGCTAATGTTAAAAGGCTTGTTTGAATTGGTTTGACCTTGAACAGTTTCTTTATTATAAAATCCATTATAAGCAGGTTGCTCCTCTTAGTGATTGCTCTTATGGATATTGTTCTCTAGTCCACCAGATCCACATCGGGATGCATCTTCCTGGCTGACTAGCCAAGATATGATCCAGAATTTAGCTTACATAGGAGCAGTTCCACGTGAGGGAATATCCTATGTTAGAGTGCACTTTCTGCTCAACACCGTCACAGTATCAAGGTGATTGGCAATGTAAATGGTTCATTCGTTTCAAGTAAACGGTCGCTTCGTTTTTTTGCTGTTCATCTCCAGTACTTGATATGTATTGTCACTCATTCAGATGCTTGATGCAGGAAGTATTTGTTCCAGATCAGAAAGGCCTGTCTATAATTTCACCTGCCTTGATGCATTCATCCAGCTTCTCTTCGAGAATGGTTTGCATCCTGGTTTTGAAATAATGGGCAACCCTTCGGGGCTCTTTACCGACTTCGAGAACAGGACACAGATCCATATGTGGCGCAACCTTATTCATCAGACTGCAACTCGTTATATTGGTTAGTCTTACATACATCTTTTTTGTGCTATATTATAATATAGCATTTATTCTGTTATGACTCTCATAATACTTTGAGACAAACTGACCATAGAGTGCATCCTTTTATATTTTACGGCACTTCTCTGGCGGTTCCTCATGGGGGGGGGGATATTGGCCAGCTTAGGCCAGGGAAATGTAGTTTAAAGAATTACAAGAAAAGAAACAAATCTGCTCACAGAATTACAGCATCTGTTCTAAGTCAATATTCAGATACTATAATATTTAAGTGTTTCTGTTTTACAGCCAGTTTTGTGCATGCGTAAACTAAGTGTGTCAAGCAGTTACCAAAGGGAATAAGAGAAGTCAAAGATGAAACATCCTTCAAATATGCCTAAGCTAGAATTTGAACCCTGGTGTAAAATATTTGTGACAAAGTACACTATCACTTAATTTGGCCCATGGTGTTTAATTGTGTGATGTTAAATGAAGTGTATTGTATTTCCATGTAACATATTTTCTACACATCAACTGAGGTTCATATTTATCAGCTAATTTAACAAAGATATGGTGTATGTGTTGCATTATGGTATTTGTTGAAAAGAGAAATGATGGAAGAATATTGCTCTGATATATAATTTAAAAAAAGGAATAGTACCAGTCTAAACACACACACACACACACACACACACACACACAATAAAAACACCACATGTATACACACAGTGAGAGAGCATCTCTATGGCTTAAATGATAAGATGGTAAGGCATAGACTTCCAGAACCTGGGTCCAAACCCCAGCTAGGCTATATCTGAAGGGTATTGTTATCTTTCAATTCACTTCATTACCTTTGTATGTGTCTAGGTGCATATTTACATATCATACCCACACCTGTGCATGCACCCATATATATATATATATATATATATAAAATCGGTATTTTGTTGTCACCTGTTCTTGTTTGTTTCAGATAAATATGGCTTGGAATATGTGTCACGGTGGAATTTTGAGTCTTGGAATGAGCCAAAACCAAAAATGTTTGATGGTTTAAACTTTACACATCAAGGTTAGTATCAGCAATGGTATAGACAAGATGGAATACCAACATAGCACACTGGTACAAGCTTAAATTGAAATATCAATAATACTGAAATTAACTGAACAAAATTGAATTGAACTGAACAAAATTGAATTGAACTGAACAAAATTGAATTGAACTGAACAAAATTTAATTGAACTGAACTAATTTTAATTGAACTGAATACATTTTAATTGAACATTTGGTTTCGCTAGGAAAATTCTTTGAACCATCTAGAATGGCATATTAAGAGAGGTGATCTGAAAGATAGGATTTTTCTTTATTTTTTTATGATCTTACTTGCCACTAATTGAGAATTGATGGGAAAACTTTGACACTGATAGTTGTTTTGTTCAGAATTCATTTTACAGTGTTTCCATTTTTCTAAAACATTTTCCATAACAGCCTGTAACTGGTCTAGCTTCAGCCTTTGACTTTCTTCCTGAACGTTATCTCAAAATGTCTGGTGTTGTCAAATTGGGCAACTGTGAAGGCCAATCGAAATAATTCATTCTTTGATAATTGGACATGAAACATCTGTCTCAGGCCTGTCATCTACCCCAGGACCCACAAAATGCATTTTTCTTAGTCTATATCGGAAGGTTGTCATCATACCTGTATTCCCATCTTCATCTTCGAAAGCCTATGGTCTGCTCACCATATCTGGGGTTATGCTGCACCAAACCCTGACTTTAAGGGGGTGCAAGAAATTCACATTGAAGGATGACACTCAGATTCTTGGTGATACAAAATCTGGTACACGTATTCTGCTTATTAATTAAGGCGCTCAAATGAAAATTGGTTTCATTGCCCATGATCACATTGTGAAGGAATTGCCTTCACTTGAATATGGACTCCATAATTTTGCTGCTTCTAATAACCTGTTAATTTTAAGACATGAACCAATTGCACCTTGTGTAGACACATGCGTAAATGTGTTTGCGTGAGCTGTAACAAAGAATCTGATATTCCAATTTAGGAGAACGTCTTCAAGTAGATGTTCCTGGTTCCTCCTGAATGCTCTTCTACACACTTCCAATTTTTTCCGTCTGGTCACGCAATGACAGACCCTTGTGATTGGAAATGTTGAATCAAGTGAAGTATTGGTGGTTTTGTGATATACCTCCTGGCATGGAAATGGTGCTTGCTGTATTAGAATATTAGAGTTCTAATTTTGAAAATAAAATGCATTTTTCATTTTATACATTACTCCATTGTTACTGTTTCTGTAATAGATTTCCAAGGAATAAAGTTTCAAAATTTGAATTTTTTTTAAAGTATTAGAAATAAAATTAATCCGTTTTTATTTGGTAAACCAACTTTTGGCCCACTCTGTGCAATTTGATTTCTTCATATGGCACTCTGATAGTTCAGTGGTTACACTCATGCGCTGTAAACCTACAATTCAGAAAACTCATATCTGTGTTTTGGGGATGTTTTCTTAGCTAATCACTCTTTTTGTCGTATCTCCCAAGTGTGGAACTATTTATGAGTGAACAACTAAGTTTTGTTTAGCCACGGTGCTGACTTCATATTTCCATAATGCTCCATGTTAATATTGTGGGGACAGATACTTTGTGCAAATGCACTTACATAATACAAATATCTACACCACTGAACTATGGATAAGGTTCTGGCTGAGTGTTATGTCTCTCTCACTTGTGGAGTGTGATACCTTTGTGCCAATATAACACCTGGCCAGAACCCTATCCATAGTTCAGTATTGTGTAAGTGCATTCGGACAAAGTGTCTGTCCCCACAATCAGGCAGCACTGTGGAAAGGAGAAATCAAAGGTGTCCAAGACTTGTTACTGTCAGATCCTCCAAGTCCTCTGAAGATCTTTGATGTTGGGCTTCAGTTTTTAATTGACAGTGCTGCACATTAAAGTCAATCAGTCACTAAGAAGGCAGGACACATCTGCTAATGTTCTGAATTTTGATGCAGCAAAACTGGCAGTTTCCATTGATCCTGAACCAAAATTGAGCCCTTGTCCATGGAATTTAAACAGCTTTAATTATATTAAAGGCTATAATACTATTTAATCATGGGTGTCCAACAATATTTGGAAAAGCATGAAATTTGTAGTGACAGGGGAAATATGATATCTATCTACTCATCATTTGCCACCATTGTCTTCCTGTTCCTCAAATTAAACTAAACAATAGCAGAGAACCAATCAAGAGGAAGCAATTTCTCAATATTTAGTCGATAGAAGACAGCTCAAGAAGATTAACTGGGATATGTTTTTAATATTCTTTATTATTTTTCTGGTCACTTCAGAAGTGCTCCCTCCTATAGTAGGATTTAGGTTGATATTACTAGGGTTTATTTACTGAGGAGATATCATTTACTGACCACAGATAATTATTGCAGGATTCTTGAATTACTATGATGCCAGTTCAGAAGGCTTGAGACTTGCCAGCAAGAGGCTGAGATTCGGTGCACCATCCGGTGGCTGCAAGAACACATACAATCCTGACAATTTTTGCTGGCTACTTCTCGATCATCTGAACAATGGAACAAATTACTTTTCAGGATGCGACAATGTTAGAGTGGACTTTATTTCTATACACGAAAAGGTTAAGAATTGCGGTCTAACATTGTTATCTTCATCATGTTTTATGTCTCGTGGTATAAGACATAAATTTACATTTTATCAAGCAAACAGCAAACATAATTATAAGATACCTAGCATGAATGTCGATCATTTTTAAAACAGGAAACTCTTTGTTATGAAAACTGTAGGATTCTCTTGGCCAGTCCATTCTGAACTGATTTTATGAACTGTCATTTCATATTTTTTATTGCAGGGTGAGTCGCCCCATAACTCACGAGTAATTTTGGAAAAAGAAACCAATTTTTTTGAGTTGCTCAAGAAACATCAGCCGAATCTGATAAATGTCCCAATTTTTAATGAGTAAGTTGTTATCAGTGAGTAATACGTACACTTTCCACATCAGCAGATTTAATACTATGACACAGCTGTACAAATTATCAAATATCTAATTGGTCAGAACTTGGCTGGAAAATATTTGGGTATCATTTTGGCTGTATATATTAATATTTAAATTAGCTAATATTGTACGCTACTCATCTGATTCATTGAAATGTATTAATGCATGTTAGTAATGGTAGTCTTAAATTGAGCATCATCATGTTTTTATTATGCAAATCGAGTTCTTCCACATTTTCTAAGTAGATTTCTGTACTTTAGCAGCAGCAATTAGATAGTTTTCGTACCTTTGGCTCCCCCACTTCTCCATGGAAAGTAAATGTTTTATTTGAATTTTTATTCATTATTTGATTTCCATCTTTTGATACACAGCGAAGCTGATCCTTTGGTGACTTGGAGTCGACCAGAACCGTGGAGAGCCGATACTACATACAGCAGCATGATTGCGAAGGTGAATTTCTTTTTTACCAATGCCATTCTATCGCATGGTTTATTTAAGGATACAGGTATATTGACACGTATGCTGCTTATTGTTGACTGAATGAAAGGCCTTAAGTGCTCTGACATGCCTGTTAGTGTTCTTCTGATGCTTTCTACAATGTCTTCACTGGCTGAAGTCCGCCATCTTACCTGTGCTTAGCTCCCATAACTCGTAACCATAAAATGATATAACTTATGGCAGAAGCACAGCATGCAAAAATAGTTTCTTCGGTGCACGTTCCCGATTCTGTCTTTGTTGGTAAACTTTGAGCAGCTTTTCGTCCAATCCACATATTTAATTAGTTATATGATATTAAAGTGGATGCTGAAGACTTGTATCACTGTCAGTCTTATCCAGTGGTACAATGCTGTGTGTGTTTACAGATGAGCCTTGAACATTTATGGCTCATTTGTGGCTAGCACATTGTATTACAATGTTTTAATAATATATATATATATATATATATATATATATATAAGTGAATGTGTGTGTGTTTGTTTGTGTGTTTTTCTGTGTGGTCAGAGAAACTTCTGACAACAGATTTTTAAACATCTGTGAATATGATATTGGTTGGTACTGTGATGTTTATTCATTAAAATTCGTTTTTTAACACTCTAAGTCCTTAGTGATATGAGACAAAGGGCCAAGTAACCCTCTGCAGAAGCAAACGTTAAAGCTTGTATATAAATAATGATAATTATAATAATATTTGTTTTACATTTAGTTTTGATGTAAAAACATTGGTATTATTTATTGTATTTGGCAGTATGGAAATGTCCTTGAATTTGATAAAATCGGGAAATCTCCTGGAAATGTCCCGGGGAAAGTAATATTTGCCCGTGAAAGAATCCGCATAGAACAGAAAGCCCATGAATAAATATTACGCCTGTAGAAGAAAACTTCGATTGTAGAAGAAAAAGAATACTGGTACATAGTGTTAATAACCCATGTTAGTTAAAATTTAAATAAAAAAGTGGATGGATCAGACAGCTAGAAGGGATGAGGAGGAGGAGGTTGTACCATAAAAATGTCAATAATTGATCATACAATAAATAAATATGATACGATTTTTTCACTATTAATTTATTACCTTTAAAACTTGTATACCTTGTCCTGAAAAATGGAAATGTCCTGGAAAATAATATTTCCTTGACTGTGGGAACCATGCGTGTTACATATTCTGGATTTTATTTCGAGTGATTCCATTGAGATATCAGTGTGACCAATTTTTGGTTTTGCACTATCCTGTCAAATTTGGTCAGTTTTTAATTAGCCGGATCTCTGTTATTCTCTTTCTCCAGGTTATTCATCTACATCAGAAATCCTTTTTCGCCAACAGATCATCACTGCTGAATTTCCAACTCCTTAGTAATGATAATGGCTTCCTTAGTTACCAACCATTTCCCTTCAGTCAGCGGACCCTCCTTGCCAGGTTTCAAGTTAATGTCACTACTCGGCCGTATGTCCAGTTTATACGTAAACCAGGATATTCTGTTGTTGGCCTACTGTCACTGCTTGGGGATAAACAAATTCATGTCACAAGTGATCATCCTTATTTTGGTAAGTTTATTTTTATTATAATTATTAGGTAAAGGTTATACATCTAAATGCCTTTTATATATATATATATATATATATATATATATATCACAAGTCAATGAAAGTTATCTTTGCATAAGATAAAAATTACTATCTCTTCCCTTGCAGTGGGGTTAAACGTTTAGTGTACATCTTTTGGAAATTTAATAACTGCACTTACCTGTTAAATATTCCTCTTTAGGACAAAAATATTCATCATTCAAAATGTCCACATTTTAGACACTCCATATTGGTACTGCAGAAATTTTTTAGTCTGATTGTTATTAGTTGGTTTTTGGTCAAATTGATATTTGTTACACATAGCTGTGATATCTTTGTTACAACATATCACGTTGTGTGTGTCTGTATGTCTGTATGGGTTGCTTTTTCTGTGAAACCACTATTATTTAAACAGATTTAATATTCATCAATTTATTTTAGCAAGCGATGTGGTGAATGTGATGGCCAGTATCAGTAATCATGATGTAGGTAAGGAGAACAGGTAAGATGATCATATTTTTTTTATGTACAAGGTTATGTAGTGAAACCTGGTTAAAGAGACCACCCTTTTTTGTTCATGTATCGTCCAAATTAAAGTACTGCTGCACGAAGAACCTTACATTTCGGCCATATTTGTTTGTATTTCATTCCCTAGTACAATCCAGCACCATCATCAACTATCCAGGGAGTATACAGTTTCTAGTTGCCAATTATGAGTGCGTAACTTACTATAATTGATGAGTGAGCCACTGAATATGTAGGAAATCAGCAACCAGTTAAGCTAACAATGATTGCCTCAGATGACACATTCTTAATCCAAGAATCAACCTGTATTAAAACACCACATAAACACCCATCAAAAGACTGGAATCTGTCCTTAAAAGCCAACAGTATTAAAAGACCATCTGTGATGGATGTGTATGTGGTCATGTAAAATGGGCTTTAAAGCAATGCATTCATTTACTTCTTGCTCTAAGGTAATGTGCTAGCATCTAAATTACTGAATGTATAGTAAAAAAAAGTAACCGTTGAAAAGATATTTTCTTGCCAACTACTTCTCTTCTTTTAGCTGGCAGATGGCAGCACTGGTATATTATAGCACAGATACTCAATTGACAGAATCATATTATCCACAAACACTGAAAATTACGCTGAATCTATATGGTCTGTTAACAGAGAAAAACACCTGCAGCAGTAAGCTTTTTATTATGAGTATATTATAATCTTATTTATTTAATATGTAATAGTAATTTTTGAGTTTTATTCTTATATTGTATTTTGAATCTAAACTGTTTTAGGTTGTTTTGATCGATCCTATCTTCCATTTATAATGGTAATTTGTACGACTTTTTATTTAACTTGTCTACAGTATTTTAGAATGTGCTACAAACTGCCACGTTCTGGGTTCAAACCCAGCTCACACCTGGGCTCGTGGGACTTGTTTCCCTATTATATCATCTGCACGCACTAATGAAACTGTGATTATGTTTTGCAGATATAACTTACTTGATTTATGTGCTAGACGACAAACATGGCAATCCGTATTCCGTATGGAAATTGAATGGTTCACCAGCGACCCCTTCCTTTGAGCTGTTCAAACAAATGAGAGCCAATCAGGTGCGAGTTGGGAAATATATTCCGTTCGTGAATATCTAAATTTTGGTGGCAATTTGTTATAAACTCAGAGAACATATGTAAAGCATTATGTTACCTTCTAGACTGTCTTAGCACATTTATTGGCTTTAGGTAAGAAGGGCTTCTGACTGCTGTGCTGGCTTTTCCAGTCATTTTATTAATCTATCACTAATTGTGCTTAGGAACCCGTTCGAATTGCCGGTCCACATGAGCTGGCCCCCCATGGAGTAATTTCACTCAGCCAGGAACTTGCTCATTCCGGTGTGTTGTTGCTACATGGGTGTGCTAAATCCACCCTACCACCAGATCAGGTAATGTGGAGAACAAAAACACTAACATTGAACAATGATAGTTTAAATGGAAGTTATATTACTGTGGCTGGTTACCTCAGTGATGAAGATACGGATTCTCTACAACTTAATGCTTCACTACGGGGACATGTCAATAAATTTAGAAGTTGGTATTGAAGTCATGTTCAGGTGGAAAGCTGGTCGGATAAAAATGACATCCTCCGTGGTCTGACGGCTCCGGTTCAAAACTTGGCTGTCCCTGAGCCACAACCATGAGTGAAAAATCTTACATCCTAACTCATTTGTTCACAGAAGTCATCAGATAGAACTACTAAAGAAAGGGTTCACTCTCAGAAATTATGACTAAAATGTATAATGCTCATGAAAGTTTTACCAAATCTGACAATAATATTCACAAACTATTCATGACATCATAGATAAAATGAAATATTCCAAATTACAGAAGGATGACAATGATCGATGCATTACGGCCACTTTTGTGCTGAATGGGCCATCAAATTACTGAAGGATAGCCATTACAGCTTCCTAGAGTATCAGAGTGTACAGTGGGAAGGAGAAAAATCAGGTACTCTGACTTCAACGAGCAAGGATTGTGTAGCCAAGTCCTGATCGAATCAAGTTATAGATGCTCAAGCTTAGCCCTCCTTATTACATTATCTGTCCCTGTGGCTCAATCTATGACTGTGACCACTACTAACTGATGCAAGTGGTCCAGGGCCAGAAAATCATTAGTCTGGTCGCCGGGACATGTAGATTTTGTCTAAAACACCCCCTCTGATAGCTCACCAACCATCGCTAAAAAATGGGTCATTATAAACGTCAAATATTTATCATCCAATAGTTTCCTGATCTGAAATAATGCCAAAATATACTGCTGTAACCATTTCAGATGCCATATTTATAAATATTTACTGCATATAAGAACCATACTTGAAGGATGGGAGAGATTTTGGTGAGCTGGTGATCTTGGCTGGTAAATGTCCATTTTGCATTATAATGGTCACGTGACTCAAATACTCTCTCCTGATTGGCCAGTTGTCTTTGTTTACAGTAAATAAAAGCACATGGTTTTGTTTATATGGTGGATTTCTCTGTTCCTTTCATGTTTATTTGTTTGATCACTGTTTTTTTCTTCATTTTATGTTAATATTATGATAATAAATAACAACAATCCTATGAAGATTTTAGTATAGTGTAGAATATGTAGGGTAATCATGTACTGAAAGTGCAGACTTATGCATGATGACTTAAAAAAAGAGTTGAACCTTTCACAAAAGAGTACCTATGATGTTAAATTGTTTTGGTATCGATAAATTACATGTTTTTATGATGCATAGTGTCATGTTAGCCATAGGTCACATTTCGCCCGAAAATTATTACTCTTTCTGATTTTCAAATGTTGGTAGCTATGGCTTGTTTACATTGTTATAACTAGGTCATACAAGTGGCTTGTATAAAGTGATGTCAGCCTTCAGGAGTATCAGGTCTCATTCTGGCTTCAAAATGGCGATGCTGATGTAACACACTGAAGATTAGCTGTGATTTCGAGTATTGTTTGTTTACTTTTGTTTCTTATCAAATGTGATGACTCGAATTCAAACCCACAGGTTGGAGGTTTGCAGCACGATGCTCCAATGACTGTGCTATGGGAGTATCTTCATATATCACACTGAAGCACCCTCATTGTCTACCTGGTAGTGTAGGTAGTCACAGATCTCAGCCAACTGAGTTCAAATCTCAGCATGGGCATGTTTGAAGGGTGTTTCCCATTTCCCTTCACCTGATTACCGTTGGAACTCCCTTGGCTCATTTACCCTACTTTGTGCACAAAAGTGGCCATAAAACATCAAACATCATATAACACAGTAGACAAATAATTGTCATCAGTGATCTTTGTTGACAATGCTAAGCTAAAATAAGAAGTTTCCACAAATAATTACCATCGACCCACAAATGTGTCATCCTGTGAACTTTGGCATTATTTCAGCTTGCCCTGTGGTTTGCTTCAGCTTGTATTAGGTGATCTGAGCAGCCCAGATCTCTTATGCGTTGCCTCGTTGAATTGCTGACAATACAATACCAGGCTGCAAAAAGATATTTAAAAGCAGCACATATAAAGATAATCGCAATTATGATTGCGAATTTGATAACTTGATGAAATTCTATCAAATTAAAAAGGAATATGGTAGGAATAATGGCAATTAAACTTATGCAGGTTTGTGCATTGTGTTGTTTGTTTATTGGCATCTAAGTCCAATCATAAAAAATATAGCAATGAGGTAGTAGAGCTGATGATGTTGATCTTGTAAATAAACAAGTTGGCAGGCAAATATTTTCTGGTTGTTATTTAATGTTTATTGTAATGTTGTAATCTTCAGATAGGAACAGTCCATCTTTATAATGTCACATTTGATCAAGTTCTTATTGTCTGGAGTGATAGCTGCATCCATTCAAAGTGAGTACGTGGCAACAGTCTTACTCTCCAAAATGTAGAAATGTGTTGTTGTTGTTTGAAAGAACCTTCTTTTTTTGGTATTTTAAATCTTGCTTTGCTTCGTCTCATTACAACAGGTGTATCCTTAGGTATGACGTGGAGTTCTCATGTTCAGGATTGCCCGGCACGTTCAACAAAATAAATCCTGATGATTCTTTGTTTACCGTTTTTGTTTACGCTCCATCACCATCATCAGGTTTGTACAAAATGACGTCTAACAGTAAAACCATTATCTATACAGTAGAACCTATCTTCAGTAACAGCAACAGGAGTGCATCAGCTGGTCTTTAAACATAGGTGGTCTTGACAGATGGCTCTTTCTGTCTAGAGGCCACTTTTGAATGGTCTTTTATGGAGGTAGTCTCTTAGGAGTTAGTTGCTGGAACAATCTTCACTGCAATCTGTTTGTAAAGATTGTTGTTCTTTTCGATGTTTTGTTCTATAAATCATGACTCGGGTAAATGCCTGTCTAGAATGAAAACACTGGTTAATTCAGTTCAATAGGAATCATCCCATCTCCAAGTCATTATCTTCAGTGGTTACTAGGTTCATTGCATGTGCATAAAGATACCTGTAGAACAACATTTTAACATTTAACAAATGCATTTAAATTCATATGAACACTCTATGGCTGGACTGGTGTTGAGATGCTAATCCTGGCCTATCCATATCTTTCTCATTGCCACGTTTTTGCAGTCAGTTTGCTTAATCGCTCAGCCTGACATCAGTGATTAAGGCTGTCCCAAAGGTGGTTTCAAGAACAGGTTTATTTTGGTCACAGATCTTGTGTGATCATGATTTTTTTCTACATGCTCTAATACCCTGAATTTAGTTTAGATATGCTCAAAATAATATACAATTATCAATGAAAAAAACTGGCATCGAATCTCTCTGGCAATCAGATATGTTCTTATTTGTCGTTTAAGAAAGAAATCCTGCCCACCAAACTGAAAACAACATTTATAATTTTGGTGGATTTTGCAAAAGATAATGACTGTTTACTGAACGTAGCAATTATCTTTTTGCTTCATGTCCCGAATGTGACGAGCAGGTTCTGATCCACCAGATTCCACCTTCTGGCTCAGCATTTAGCGCAGCATCTTTCACTTTGTCCAACAAGTTATAGGTGCATCATCATTTAATCATTTTAAACCTGTTCAAGTAAAACCTGGAAAATAACAAATTCATTTTCCAGGTCCTGGAAATGTCATTGAATTTTACAAAATCATGAAATGTCCTGGAATAAATGGTGCCTTTGAAAAAAAATCCACTTAGAACAAAAAAGCCTGTGAATAAATATTATGACCGTAGAAGAAAACATCGATTGTAGAAGAAAATGAGTACCAGTACATAGTGTTAATATTAGTTAAAATTTAAATAAAAGTGGGTGAGTCAAACAGATAGAAGGGGTGAGGGGGAGGCTGTGCCATAAAAATGTCAATAACTGATAATATATTGAATAAATATGATATGCTTTTTCCCACATATCTTGATCTATTACCTTTAAATCTTGTATACTTTGTCCTGGAAAATGGTAATTTTGTCCTGGAAATGTCCTGGATGTAGTACTCAGGACAGGCTTTGTCCACCAACTTATTGTTCGGGACTATCTTGCACCCGTAATAACCCAAAACAGTTCCAATCTTATATGCAAAAATATCCATGAACTTATGGAATAATATCACATTATTTGGCTCTTATTCATTCTTTTACAATGTAATATTACGTGTTTTTTTACTAACATGGTAGAACCTAAACTCTTGGCTATTGGCCTTAAGAGGCTGCTAAATTCAGTACCTTCCATTATATTTTCCTTGTAACAGCTTAATCTGGGTGTCTCTGTGGTCTAACTGGTAGCATGGTTGGCCACAGATTTCTACCTCCTCAGTTCAAATCTCAGTATGAGTATGTCTGAAGCATGTCTTCACCTGATGATGATGATGTTTGATGTTTTACGGCCACTTTTCTGCACAAGGTAGGCTAAATGGGCCGAGTGACCTCCAAAGGTAATGAGGCGAAATCAGAGATGAAACAACCTTCAGATATGTCCACCCCGAGATTCGAACACGGGTGGTAGTCCAACACGCTACAGCTAGACCACGGAGGCGCCCCGCATGTCTTCACTTCATTACTGTTGAAGGTCGTTTGGCCCATATAGCCTGCCATCTGCATAAAAGTGGCCATCAAACATCATAACAACACAGTCTGCCTTGAAAATTACCCCAGCTTAAATTCAATGTGGGATAGTCCCACAAGGGCGATATGAATTATTTATTGTCAAGCCCCTTAGAGTAACCTTCTTACAGGTTATATAGCACTATATAAATTTTGTATATTATTATTATCGCAAGTACTGTACACTAAACACTGTACATGTATTAAGTAATTTCTTAAGAGGTAGAATTAAATAAGTCCACCATACTAATTGGTGTTTTACAGCAATATTAATCAACAATTTTGTTGTCATTTGCTTATCATTTCACCTTTGGAAAGAACTTGTTTGTTGGCTTGTATGGATTTATCTGAAACCATTTTTCAGATCAGATGTGTACGTTTTATACAATTAATTTGTGCAAAGATCAGTTGCTTCAGTAACAGGCATTTATTTTCCCGCTTTAGATATCCCACACCGAGAAGCAGTATGTGGTTACTATCGAGTGAGAGCCACTGATTATTGGTATAGATCTGGGGAGTACTCACCAATCATCAAGTATTAAGGGATTCTACAGCATCAGAAGAGTGAAATTTAGTGGCCCATATCCCAGGTTAAGTAAATTGTTAAGGTCCGCTATTTACCACGATCTTCATCACCAGTGACTTGCCTGACTAGGAAGGATAACTTTTTCAAGTAATTTATATACAGTCTTACCAAATTCTCAGAGAATTGACTTCTTTAATTGGAACTCGTTACTTAATTTTGTTTTTATTTCACTGGCTCCCGGTGCACGTATTATATTCCGACTCATTATACACTAGCTAGAATGGCATAATGTGGTGTTGAACCTGGGAGTTACCAAATTTAAACACAATAATGATGGCTCATTTTCAGAGCTTATTATTTAATTACCCATACGTGTGTATATTTGTTTTGTCGATTTTGCGCGTATTTTTGTATTTATTATGGAAGCTGTACAAACAACTAAACATTGGCTTTTAGGCCGAGAACCTAAATATTTTCTGAACCTATATTTGTCTCAAGTTTATGGAGTGCAAATACTCACAATGCATTTTATCCATGTTTAGTCAAGGAATAATAGCACATAGTTTTTGATATTTATTCAGTTATAAAACACGTTAACATTGTCTGTTCCTCATGAACAACTGTGCTGTATGATATAAATTTTCACAAAATAAACACATTTTTATTCATTATTAATGCTATCACATGCTGAAGGTAATCTTCTACCATGCTTCTAAAACAATATATTTGTACACTGCATCATATACACAGTGGTCGCATGTAATACAACCAACATTACAGCTACCACACACACACACACACAGTGTATAATTATTACACAGCAGCTTTTGATTAAAATATAGTATGTGTGTGTGTGTGTTTTAAAATTGCATAAATCAAAAAGAATCGATTAATGAACAAGTGTGAAAATAATATGAATTTCTTATGAATGTCACTTACAGATGGCAGCATTTTGAAAATCACGAAGCTTTAAAAAGTAATAATATCAAACATGATTGACAGCCGCACAATCAATGTGACAACTAATAATGTTTGATTTTAATGAACATATGATGAAAATGGTCAAATGAATAAAAAACAATATACATGTGAATATATTATGTACACACACACACACACACATTTATATATATAATATTATATAAACCATGTGACAATATATTTGGTCCTCAAAGTACCATTATCCAAGTAAATGAAACAGTAACATCTAACTGTCATTTTTGTAATACATCACTAAAGCTCAAATTTGATTTGCCTCCCACAGTATCAGCGAACAAATGTTTCATGTTATGCCAGTACCTGCTGGCAGATACCCAAACAGCAACATCGCCAGTGGAGCTTTATATATATATATATATATAAATTAGAGGAGCACCTGTTCCCAACATAAAACAGCATAAAGGTGATAATAAACAATACCACAGATTAGTGCACATACTGAGTTTGTGTTCGTGCTCATCTTAAACCAAAACACGACCACGTGAACTAATTCAGTAGTTGGTTATTCACAACTAAATGTCCTTATGCCACTTCTTGCCTTCAACATTAACAAATATGTACCAAATTAAGTCATCTTTGCAACATTTGGCTGGGATTTATTTATTTTTCATAAACGGGAAACAATATAATTGACAAACCTCTCTATTTATCCATCTATCTATATTATATATATATATATATATATATATAACTGAACTATTCAGCAAGTTTCCAGGTTTGAACCAAGTCACCAATTTAAGATCACATGTTTCAGGATTAGGACTATCCAAATCGGTGAAATAAAGTATTTGTTGTTCACCAGGCAGATGACAAACATATCAACACATACCTCTTCTAAACAAATATGAGTTCCATGTGACTTTGTTTGTGATAATTAGCCAGAATCTATCTTTTGACATAATATTCACAACATCTGACCCTCAACAGGTAGCCACGTTTATTTGGATTATCACAAATATCAGCATAATTAAGATGCCAATATTCACAACACATTTGAAATTGACCAATCGCCACTCGCAAGTCCAATCTGTTTGCAAATTATAGAAACATTATGCATTATTCTGTAATATTGTCAGAACTAAAAATAGGTTACAGTACTGGCTTTTTGACATAGCCCAGTTAGAGCTAATAAAGTAGTGCAATGTAGAAAAGATAACTGTATTGTAAAATTCTTAAAAATCACGCCCACATTTGATATAGATATAATAATAATAATCATACTGTCAGCGGTTTGTACAGCGTGTGACATAAATTAAAGATAATACCAATATTTCTGACTTGTATGCTGAGAGATTGAAAAGTATCTACAGATGGAGACGGTGATAAATATGCAGCCGCACGACAACGTTTACACAACACCATTGACTTGTATATTAATATCTGACAGTCTAAATTCACACATTTTCGTGTTTCTGATACCGGGGTTAATGAATGCGAGTTACTGTTAGATGTTCAGTACCACATAAGTTACCAACAAGTAAAGGTATACCGAATTAACACCCATTTGCACAAATGAAGTACATAAACTATCAAACGTATTCACGCACAGACACACACTTGTAGTACACAGTTAAAAGAATGATGCATGCAAGCAAACACACGCTAGTAATAAAATGTCTCCAAAAAGTCTGAATGGTATCACACATGCTTTTAAAATAATCAAAAACTAATGATAAGCCGTAATATCAAAATCTGGATATGCTATTGTCGTGTGAATACAGAGATAACTGGAGTCTACTATATTTACAATCCTTTGACATCTAATAGTCACGAATCATCTGAAAATATTTTTCAGTATCATACAAAAAAATTAACCTCACTCACTTTGCTAAAAAAATAAAGTCAACAAAGTATCTATCATTTACATGCTATGGATGTGTGGGTATATACTTGCTGACATATGAACACAGACGCACTTATGTATCCATGTACACACATATGCACGCATGCATAAACCTTGAGTGCAGTATCTAATACCCTTCGCCAGTAATGTGATCCACAATCCATTGGACTTCCTTCCTCACTTTGCCCTTATCCGTTGACACCAGAGCAACGGCCACAATGAGATATGTCTTCGTCTTGCCGATGGCCAGCACACGCGGCTCCTGGGATGATCCAATCGTCTTCCCAATGGCCATTGTTCCATCATTCTCCTGAATGTGATATTCAGCATCCTGAAGCAGGAGGGGCACATTTTCGTCTTGCTGTACCATCAACTCTCCCAGACGAAACACTTCGTCGGGATCAAACATCCACGCCATCGTCATGGTCTTCTTTTCTCCACCCATTTTCACGATCAGGGCGCGATCGATCACCTTGGACATCTCCAATTCAGAGATGTAGCTGTGCCAACTTTCCATGCCTGTCTTTAAAGTCATTGTCTGAAATTAAAATAATAATAATAAGATTGGGGATATGAATCACCTTTTCTTTGTTCAGATTAATGGTGGCATATATACTTTGCAGAATAACTCTTGTGTGCTTAACTGTGAAGGCAGCGTTTTAGCAGTAATGCATCTAGCCAGGGTTATCCTATGGCCACTGTGGCTCATGGGCAACCCCCTGAGCAGGTTCACGGTCCCAATACTCTCACCCACAAATTTAATTATATTAAAAAATTTGGATTCCATAAGCCCCTCGCAAATGCAGGGCCATGTATGGTCATCCTATTCACCGTACCCAAAGGATAGGCCTGTGCAAGATATAGTCTATTATCTGCCTCGACATATGGATAATTATAGATTACAAAATTAGTTGGATTACTATGGTTCATGTCCATGAAAAATGACAGTATCAAATAGTATGCTTCCAAAAAAAAAAATTGCATAGATCTGTATATCAGGCTATTATGGCAAAACAATGGCACAGAAAAAAAAATATTCGTCTGGGAAAGCTGGTTCAGGACACACTTAATTTTTATATTTATTTACCAGGTTCGGGGTGAATCACCTTAGAACACATATATTCCGAAGAGCTAATCATACACTTATAGATACTGTTCTTATTTTATAATAACCCTCATACCTGACATGGCAGTTCGGCATATTCATCTGTTTTCAGCTCATCAAAAACCGCCGTACTTTCTATCAGATCAGGTCGATGTGCTGAAGGTGCACTGGGCAACCTAAGGGGGGGGGGGTGAAAAAACAGTTGAAAGCAATGATTTTATGAAAGAAAATATATAGTATTGTAATTGCAGATTTAACAAAATAAAACGGAAAATTGACACATGGACATACAAAGATCAAGACAGTAATGTCCAATTACAGTTCAAAAACCTGAATGTTAGTGTGGTTAATATTTTGCATAGAACAGTTATCTAACCATCTACTACCTCACTAATACATCCCTGCCATATTACCGCATACTCTGTTGTGTTAATATTTACCCTGGGACCCTGCTAGGAACCCTGCCAAGCTGTTACATGCCCTCCGACACATGATGCTGCTACAGTGCTTTTGTACAATTCTACATACCCTCTAAAAGTGCTACCTAGTCTCTCGCCATACCCTGACCTAGTGCTACACACCCTATCGCGATGTAATATCATACTACTAAACACCCTGTCACACTTATAGACACCTTACTGCACTATTACACACCCTACCCTAACCACACTGCCACACACCTTACCATACACCCTACCACACTACCAAATGTCCTACCACACTGCTAGAAGCCTACCCCACTACATATCCTACTCTACTACATGCCCTACAACACTATTGCACACTCCGCCACACTGCTACATACCCTATGCCATTATTATGCACCCTACCAAACTGCTATGCACCGTACCACATACCTTACAACTTTTCTACACACGCTGATGTATGTCCAAACTCCAATATAAAATATCCTACCACACTGCTATACACCCTACCACACTGACATACCCACGCTATCACCTTGCAATTAACACCCAATAATTACCCTACCGTACACCCACCACAATGTTATATATATATATATATATATATATATATCCCATCGCCCTACTATACAGCCCTAGTTCTCTGTTATACATACCCAGCCTGCGAGTCTTCCTCCATCTCTTTGATGTACTTGCTCCCACGGAGCGTCCTCTTCTTCCAGAATCCGTTGAACTGCTGCGCGATGCTCTTCACTTCCTGTTTGTTCTTCGCCTTCCGGCCCCGACTGATGCACACGGCCACCGCCGCGATCACGATGACGATTAAGAGGCCGCCCCCGACGCATGCGCCGATGATGATCCACAGCGTGTTGTTCGGCTTCTGGCTGGTCGTCGTCAGCACCGTGACAGTGACGATCTGCGTGGTCGTCGTCACGTTCCTGTCCTGACAGTACCTGCCGATCCATTGTGCGGGACAGTTGCAGTGGAAGTTCGAAACCCGATCCTCGCAGGTACCGTTGTTCGTGCACGTGTCGTTCGTGCACTCGTCGATGTCGATCTCGCAGTACTGGCCCTTGTAGCCCCACTTGGTACACACGCAAGTGAATACGTCCGCGCCCAAGCCGTCCACACACACGGATTCGTGTTGGCATTTATCGTTGTTCGAGCACGCATCGATGTTGACGCTACAGTTTTCGCCCTGCCAGTCGTCGAGACAGACGCACTCGATATCCGTTTCGTTCAGGGCTACACACCTCTGGTGGTCATTACACGTCGAAGACTCGCACGGATCTAAAAAGAATCATTCGTTTTAATTCGGATCTTAGTTCAAATCTTAGTGATTTATACCGGACATTCAAGAAGGTTTTAAATGTAATGCTGATGTCGTCTCGATCCCGTCATCTGATATTTTAATACCGTAAACAAACATTTTGTATACATCGGGATAACCAGTTCTCCCAATATTTTACTGTGGTCAGTGGTGTAAGACGGGATGGAATTAAAGAAAATGTTGGGCGTTTCGGAATGGCCGATACCCAGTGTAGGTTTTACAGCGTTGACAGATTTCATATTTCAGTGAATGAAGCTTTGCATTAGACAATCAGATTGATAATTATCATAAGTTGACATCTGAAAACTTAAAATCAGACCACACTGTCAATAATGTCATGACCTCTACGTACCTATGCATCCTGGACTCGAACAATTGCAACTTTCTTTATTAATATTTCCTGTGATTACTGTTTTACTATCCGAAGGGCAAGGCGTGCACTGTAGGTCATTTCCTTGGGTTCTTTTATAGGTATTCAGTGGACATTCTGGAAAAGAATAAAATATACCTCTAGTAATCAGTTTGGCTTTAAAAGGGAGCATGGCACAGATATGCGTGTATGTGTGTGTGTGTGTTCGTCAGCAAACAGCGGAATACTTCAATCAACGATATAGTCGATTATATATGTGTTATATTGATGCATCAAAAGCATTTGATCGTATTAATTAGTAGGGTCTCTTAAACAAATGTATTTAACGTAATATTGATGTTGTTTTGATCTCGTCATCTGGTGATGATAATGATGATGATTGATGTATTACGGCCATCTCGTCATCTGGTAGTTTGGTACTGTAAACAAATAGTCTCTATATGCGTTGGGACAACCAATTCTATCAATAATTTACTCTGCTCAATGGGTATAAGACAGGATGGAATTATTTCGCGTGTGGTTTAAAAAATATTTACCTGAACGATCTTAGGTTACAACTTGAACCAGGGCTATATTGGTCGTAGTGTGAATGGCATAATGATAAATCATTTAATTTATGCAGATGACACCTGTATCATAACTCCCAAACACTCGGCTTCGCGGGAACTGTTTAATATCTGTACTGACTTTGCTGACAAATTGCTTTATTCCAGAGCAAATATGCCTACCAATCTGTTCAAAACGTGTTCGTCGAGTATAAAACTACTTATATCATTCCTTTGTACTGCTTTTTGGTTGTCATTTACGATCCAAGTATAAACGGTATTCATATAATCGTCTTGTAGTGGCCTTTAATAGTAGACACAGAAAATTGTTTGGCCTTCAAAGTCTGCAATTTATGTCAATAGTATCATTGATTCGGTTTGAGGCTCTTTATCATCTGGAAGCTACATCACGGCTAGTTATAATATACATGTAACCTGAGAGACTCTGGTGCACAAGAATCATTATATCTTCTAAAAATATTTGAATGGCAAAGCTTTCACAAAATGGTGAGACGTATACGAGATATCCGAACAGCCTACAATAGGGCAATTCGAAAGCACATAAGAAGGCAAGTTCATCTGTTATTTTACTTAATGCTCCAAACCTCGTTTAGCAATTGGTCATTCATTGTGTACAATAGCTTTTCACCATCTCTGCGGCACGCTGGTTGTCTTTAACCATCTTCGCTGCACATTGGTTGTCTTTAAGAAACTCGAGGACAAAGAAGAATTACGGTTTTTGATAGTTTCAACCTTATCGGGTGACGAACCAGACGGCAGGCAAGGAATGTTCGCAACAAAGGTCACCAACTTTACAGATGACCATCCTCGGGATATTGTTATCAAGCCAGAGGCCAGGCGAGGTGAAGCACGCTGTATAGCAATGAACGAGGACATTGGTATGATGGCTACTCCAATACAAAAACAACAACAAAAATAGC
Source organism: Paralvinella palmiformis (assembly GCA_025642065.1). Classification (NCBI taxonomy): domain Eukaryota; kingdom Metazoa; phylum Annelida; class Polychaeta; order Terebellida; family Alvinellidae; genus Paralvinella; species Paralvinella palmiformis. The sequence goes on from JAODUP010000833.1 coordinate 93,124, forward strand.
ATCAACTGCGGGACACATCTTCGACGAATTTACAAGACTAGAGTTCTAAATATATTTGCTGTCAGTCACTGAACAAAAGTTCTGATATTTGTTCTGTATAAAAACGATTAATCGTCACCATCGTCATCAACGCTATCGTCACATCACCATTAACATATTTCACAATTGACAGTAGCAAAAATTCTAACACGGAGTTTCTTTATATATTATAATATGGCTGATAACAAGAAATTTTTCTTGACCAGTACAGCTTGTTCATCTCCCGAACAAGAAATTTAATTCATGATTACAACAATTAAATACCCTAAATTATATTTCGCATAGTTCATTTAACAGGTGGTGTCTTGTAAGTTGTATTCAATTGCATTAGTGTCTGCTGGTGATGGAGCAGATATACCCATGACATGTGAAGATAAGTGTTCAAAGCATCTTATCATATGCACGAAATATGCTGGTATCTTGATTCGAGGCTCAGTGCGTCAATATCTCTGCACTGGCCATAAATGATTTAAGCTTCGAGCAAGAAAAAAGTTATATATATATATATATATATATATATATATATAATTTGTTTCTGAAAATGCCTCGCATTATTAAACTGAATGGAAGCGCTTGTCCTAGCATGGTACCAAAATACCAGGCACACACAGCAATCGTTTTGGTGAAACATGATCACTATATATGTCTCTAGTCGAAATGTGCATCAAATGTTTTTCTTCGCCAAAAAGTCATTATATATTATTCTTTTCTTGTGTTGTCATGCTACGTGATGGAAACTAGCATAAGAGACATCGTGAGGACTGTAATAAGGTCAATAAAAGCCGTTCTAAACGCATGAAAACTGACGATTACATAAACTAAACTATCTCATAACTATAAATGAACATCTAAGCTTCATAAATGGGATACACATGTCTTCTCCCTCCCCCCCCCCCATTTCATAATTGTTTTACGCACACCCACACATGCACACGTACACACACCAGTAGCAACAATGAAAAGGCATCCGGGACACATCGGACACAGAAAATCTTAAACGATCTGTATTCCTGCATCTGGAAAAACAACTTCTTAACAATAACTATATGTATACTGGCACATCAATCACTAAACCAGAGAGAGAGATAGAGATAGATAGAGAGAGAGAGAGAGAGAGAGAGAGAGAGAGAAGGAGAGGCCGTTTTGAGCTGAGAAACACCGAACCCAGAATAAATGACAAAATGTCTGTTCAGTCAGACGGAAATTAGATAAGTGAGTCATCCACAATCACACATATAGTATCCTTCAGTTGACTTAAATCAATCAAACATATCATACAGGGCACATATATTTGTAGTACAATTTTCACTGGGATTCCGGAAATTACCCTTTACGACAAGTCATCCAATAACCAATTAAACCTAAAAATACCAAGCAACAAGGCTTTCATTATGGCATACCAGACAATATATATATATATATATATATATATATATATATATCACACGCTAATAATGGCAGTAGCAGGCAAAACAAAGAACAGGCAGGTTTTATTAAATAAAAGCAGAAAATTACATTTCTTGTTTTTCTGTGACTGACATCATTAAGATAACACGACTTTTTCCAAGGAAGCAGAGTATACTCAAATACAACTTATAGCCACACTTTCCATCCAACCTACAGACACAGACCATTCAGTGCTATATACCCAGAGTCTGCGAGGCCTTCCCAAGAATAAGTCTCCTCGCCGCAAGAGCCGTTTGCAAACGTTTGGTACTCTGCCAAGACACTCATCATCTAGAAACAACTAAAAATAGTTGTTTTGTTTTATTTGTTGATGTCCGCCGCCGAAAAAGATGCGCCCTTTCTCTTCGCATTCGGCTAACGTAGAGGCAGAATGCCGCAGTGTGTGGGGGGGCGAGCCTATAACCTAGACACGCCTATAGACAACATAACCGGATATGTACATCGGCCAAGATGGCCTATGACGCATGTTGCTTCCTTTCTCGTCGGAAGCTGACTGATGGTGCGTGCGTGCATGCGTGCGTGCGTGCGTGCGTGCGTGCGTGCGTGCGTGCGTGCGTGTCCACGTGTTATTGCATATGTCCCCATCGCCCCGACCGGCAAAATATTTTTTTTAAATGAGCGAAAATGTATATCAACCAGCCAAAATATCCGAGCACATTTCCGACCTAATTACAGGTAGTTAATTTCTTCGGAGTCGATGACGACTGCTCGAGAAAAGGGCCATCAAATAAACATTATTTGACACCAAACAAATGATCTAGCAATCATTCTTTACCAGAACAACTCAGCCAAGGTTAAACGTGTTCGCTGAATAGTAACGGCTCTGTGCTTCGCCTTAAACAGACACAAATCTAATAATAAATTTATTATAAAAAAAAAATTCTAGGAGACAATTAATGCTCTACTAATATAATTATTTATCGTCCGGAAGTGTTTTCCATTGAGCTTTATGGAAGTCTATCGGGAGTGATGGAGTGGCTGTGTGGCTAGCTGAGGATGATGAAGCCTTGCATCGGCATCAAAAGTTAATTGTTCATAAATTGCGGGAAGACACAACAGGATGATTCTATTCTATATGCCAAACTCGCCGTTCGAGTGGGGGGGAGGGGTTCTTTGTGATAATTAATCACCGCGGTAGATGTTTGGATGTTTGCTGTTTTACGGCCGCTTTTGTGCACAAGGTAGGCCAAATGGGCTGAGCGACCTCCAAAGGTAACGAGGCGAAGTGAAAGACATGCCGACGCCAAGATTTGAACTCGGGTGGTTTAGATCTGCGGCCGACAGCGTAACAGTTCAGCAGAACGATTGGTCGTGAACTTGTTCTGGAACTGCCAAAATAAACAGCAGCTCAGTAAGAAACTGAGAAAGCAAGTTTCACTTTCTCCCGTTTACAGGATCCCGTTTACAGGATCCTTACAGCATTTTCGGTTTCTGTTCTCAGGCCGGCGGCATGTTTTAGTGTCAAACCTGAACAATGGGCGTTTGAACCATTCCTTATTTTCCTATTTTAAAGTAAGAAACGTCCCCCTCTCTGTTGATGAGCATGTGTATGCATTCAACATATGAATCACCCCCCAAAAAATCTATAGCAGGCCAAACAACGCCACAAATTTAGCTTAGAATTAAGTTACATGTTTTGAGGATAGGTTGGCTTCACTTGACCTAACCTCCCCAATGTTTTACAACTATACTCGAACAGGATATAAGGAGGAGTCTGGACCAGGGCCGTCTTAACGGGTGGGCAGGCTGGGCACTTGCCGAGGGGCCCCACGAACATAGGGGCCCATGCTAAACAATGCACGTTGTGAGTTGCTGTCTACTACGCTATACTCAACTATATGTGTTACTCTATTACAAGCGGACATTGGCGTTCGCACGTGTATGTATGTGTAGGGATCTCGACCATTTACATTTTTATTCCCGTGAGCGGTTGTGTAGGTAGGGGCCCCAGTGCACTGCTTTGCCCGGGGGCCTATAATACTGGTAAGATGGTCCTGCCGTAGGGGCCCCAGTGCACTGCTTGCCCGGGGGCCTATGATGCTGTTAAGATGACCCTGATGTAGGGGCCCCTGTGCACTGCTTTCCCAGGGGCCTGTAATGCCGTTAAGATGGCCTGGGTCTGGACCATTTACTAACCCCATCCCATCTCCTGGATATCAGCCTCTTATTAGTACCCTCGTTAGTAGTAATCCAAACACAGTGAGTGAGTGAGTGAGTGAGTGAGTGAGTGAGTGAGTGAGTGAGTGAGTGAGTGAGTGAGTGAGTGAGTGAGTGAGTGTGGTGGATGTGGTGGTGATGATGAGTGGATGGTGGTGAGTGGTGGTTGGTAGTAATTGTATGAGTGGTGGTGAGTGGTAGGGGTTGGTGAGTTGAGTGAGTGAGTGAGTGGTTAGTGGTGTGTAGGTAGTGACTGATGTATATATGGTGATGGTGATGATGATGAGTGGTGATGTGTATTATGCATCGGTAAGTAATCATGTGATTATAACATGGATATAGTTTATAGTAGTAGTGAGAATGGTGAGTGGTGGGGTGAGTGTAGAGTGAGTGAGTGAGTGAGTGAGTGAGTGAGTGAGTGGTGAGTGAGTGAGTGAGTGAGTGAGTGAGTGAGTGAGTGAGTGTTATGTTTAGCTAGGACGATTTTCCAACATGGTACATATGATCCGATGAAACATCCTACAGACACAGGTAAAAGTGGAATAGATCTAGGGAGCCCAAACTATGTATTCCAGCACGATATCGATCGCACTCCAGTTGCGCCACAATCCGACTACGTGCCGTGTAGGTCACATGATTACATAAATGTACATTTTCAACAAAAATGGTAAACTTCTGTCTTCTGTTTCGGGTCGAGAACGTACTAGTTAATTCACGACACGAAAAACTTCCTGGTGACAGATGAATCATGGCATAGTTAAGAAACCGCAGTAATGTCGATAGTTTTGCTAACAAGCCGCAAAACGTGATCTCACACACACGCGCGCACACACACACACACAAACATAAGTGTTGTATTTATTTTGTTAGCATCAGTATTGTATTGACAAAAACCGGATGTCTCTTGCGGCCTATGACTAAAATATAAAAATTATATTTGTGTAAATACTTCATCGTAGTCCACCCGATACAGATTCTACTTCCTGTTACTGAAGTCTCTAAGGAGTGTAATAAAGTTTTTCTTGATCTTTGGTTAAAACGTATTATACACAATACTTATCGTTCATTCTTATTGAAGGGGAGTCGATTTACTTAACACCTAAAGTGACGTCTCGGTGGAAAGCCGTAAATATGCGTATTATAATGAAGGATATCGGTGGATTGACAAAACAGCACCATCATGTCATTACGTAACTTTAAACCTCTCGGACTTTATCTCGGTCCATCTGTCTGTGACTCCCTCTTTTCAGCCTTCCGTCTGTCCGTCTGTCCGTCAACACATCCAGCTAGCCAGCCACATATCTATCTAATTTCTTTTCTATCAATATATTTGTCTCTTCATTGTAAGTATTTAAATGCACACCTCTCAACAGAAATAGCTATACCCTCTTAAAATACTCTTAAAGTATTTTCACACACACAACACACATCCACAACACACACAGGGTTATGCTTACTGAGCAAGTCTCAATCCAACCCATCAACTGTTTGACCGAATATTTCTAACCCAATTAGGATGTCATCCTGTCGGGCCACAAAGGCCTCCCTACTCGGCTGTGTTAATTAATTAATTAACATAGCCTCTTCATAGACCCCCACAGATGAGTATAAATATTTTAACAGCAGGTAGCTATGTTCTACAGCTAGGTAGAAGCAGACTGGGTTAATAAATATTTTCATGGATCTTCCAGATGAAAACCAAGTGTTTTACGTCTTCAGAGGATTCTGGGCGTCTCACTTGAATCCAGTGACACTGAAATTCTAATTCGCATCGTCACTCAACCCCGAAGTCTTCAACTGGGAAATTAACCTCCAGCCTTCCTGGGAATGAAACTCACCATCACGTTTCACGGGAGCTCTATTTCCGTTTTGTTAAAAAAAAACTTTCAAACGTGGGTAATTTGCTATATGCATTACATTCGGCCATATTACAACAACAACAACAACAACAACAACAACATAAAGCCTACTATTACATGTTTGTTCGCGAGGCAAATCATCTACGTCTTCCATTAACCAGAATTAGCAAGCCATTCGCCGAAGTCACCGTGTCAAACGCTTTGCGCGCGTCGCCATCCAGACTACTAAGAGAACTCCAGTCTAGCTGTTTCAAAACGATTAGCATTATACAGCCAATTAGGCGGCAAGAAAATAGTGAACTTACTGATGCAGGTCTTGTTGGCGGGGTCGTAGTAAGAGCCGGGATAACACAAGTACGACTTGATGCCTCTATCTATGTCACAGTAGCAAGGCAAACTGGAATTGGTATGGTTTTCATCGTCGCACCCGATCAAATATACTGGTGTATCTGAAAGCGAACAATACGAAGTCATTTAAAAAAATGTCGTTTCAATTTCCGGCTTTGCAAAAAATAAAAAGGAAAATAGAAGCGGATTTGGCTTTTCGGATAGTGTAACTGACAGAATACTACTGTTAAGCGGTCAGGACAACGCCCCCTCATTGGTAATAAAAGGGTAGAAAATGATCTCGGATTTGGGTAGGAGAAAAAGGAGGGATTTCATAAAAGAACATTTAGATATAACATTGTCAATCAGTTCCCGAAAAATAAGTCATATAATGGAATTTATTGTATTGAACCGCTTCATGTATGTACATCGATGTTATTGAGAAACCATTGTCAGGAGTCGCCCCAGCGCGTATCAAACTGAAGGACTTTCATCATAATCATTGTGTAACTGAAATAAAAATAAACATTGACATTTGTGGACATCTATAGTCATCGTTATTATTATTTGTGACAGTGCCCTACAGATAGGTAGCTTAAAAATGAGTAACAGGAATGAAAAATTTCCTTCATAATTAAGGTTCTTTTATGTAAAGATGTAGATTTTAACATGTCCAACAGATGATGATGACGATAGATGTTTTACGGCCACTTTTGTGCTCCAAAGGTAGTGAAGCGAAGTCAAAGATGAAACAACTTTTAGATATGCGCACGCCGATATTCGAATACAGCTGATAGTGATCGGAGGTCCGGCACGCTACCGCTAGACCACGGAGGCGCCCGTAACCCCGGCCCAACCCCCTCAACAACAAAAAACGACGATGAAGAATTTAAAGCATCTACAGGCAAATCTTTGAACCACTCTTCTGGTTCCTGATCGTCTTCTTGGTACGATATTAGCAGTAGAATGATTACATATACATAATAATATGTTGTTGTTATGGTGACCGGTGTTCCGTCAGTGTTTATTTCCCCGTTTTGTGGCAAGGGAATTTAAATGGAATTCGATCAACTGGAATAAGAAAATGGACAAGCTACATAATTAAACAAATATGAATCAAGAAAATCGCTTCACGGCCTCTATGGGCATCGTTGTGTTATGAACAGAAAATATCCAATATTTATTTTAATACATTTAATATCATTATCGAGTTATATATATATATATATATATATATATATATATAGAGGTGGTTCTTTCCATTTCTTTGTGGGTTTTTTTCTTCTTCTTTTGTTCCCAGTAAAGCAAATTAAACTTCTGTTTCTTTTTCAAAACTGATTTGCATTTCAGATGATGCCTTTTACTCCTAAGTAGTTACCAGAGGCCATTCTGTATGCATATAAATAACTATACCATGCATGTATTGCTATTTATTACCATTACGGATGAATAACATTCAACTATTCCTCTGGCTTCTTATTGTGCATTCCAAGAAACATTGCCTCGTGTACTGTTAGATAACGTTGCTATTTTCAATGTTCATCAAGACCAGAGAGCGCCCTCAGATCAACTATATAGTGAGTGAGTAATCGAGTTGATGGGTGGGTGATGAGTGAGTGAGCGAGCGAGTGAGTCGGTCAGTGTGTGAGTCAGTCGGTTGTCTTTTTTACAAAGACTTGTGAGTGCAAGTGTGTTTCCCACAGTACGACATCGGATATTAAAAGGCTGAACAGATACGCGGCCTTCTAATTAGTTCGCAATAATTTTGGTTTGATGTGGACACTGAACTGGAGGGTATATTATAATGAGACATATTATATATAACGAGTCACGTTTTCGACTGTGTACGTATGCGCAGACGCTGCAAATGATGAATATTAATGAACCAGTGAGAGGTCTTCTTCAAAAATGCAATTGAAGGTTTCGTCGCTCAGAGAGAATAATTGTCCACAGAATGGAGTACTTGAAATGCTTAATATATGCATCAGCTGTATTCGTTGTAATGGTGTGTTTACGGTAAATGTAACATTGACAAAGAATGTGTGCTCTCTCTCTCTCTCTCTCTGTGTGTGTGTGTGTGTGTGTATGTGCCACATTCTGCATTAATACTTCAGTCCACCTGAAAAGGACCGTAAACTGAATACAACTATGAGCAAAGTTTATTTAATAATCGTGATGTATATGCTTTAGATGAGCACAATTGACACGTCATATACTTCATTATATATGCCATTTTCTGTTACTAATATAATTGTAGACACGGTTAGAGATAACGATGATATTTTTGCGAACGATATACTAATACGAAACTCCTGCGCTCAGTAATAAATAGCTCTGTGTACCGATAACCAATCGCAATGCTAGACATTTGTGATGTCATTGCATGCAATCGGATAGTTTATTAGCGACGGTAGCAACAAGGTTTCTTTGTTTATTGTTTCTCCAGCCGAATTAATCTTGTATAGCGGTTGTGTTTTTTGTGTGTGGTGAATTATGTTGTGGTTGTTAATCACAAAATGTGGTGATAAATTACTCAGACCCGTGAGGCTATTATTTATATAATATATACTAGACCTGTAGACGACGACAGTGGTGTGTGTATAGTGGGTGTTATCAGTTTGTAACAGGTCTGTTACTCGCTGTTTATTTATTTTTTAGCGCATAATATATCGTTAACGCAGTTCAAGGGGCTTTCTATTCGCCATAAACATACTGTTAATGAGAACACGCCAAATATTCCCCATTGGCTTCGTGTACCATCGTACATAGTTATTTAGAAGATGACGTGAAGATTCGCCATAGGTTCCACAATCTTTCGTTCCACAAACCCCAGGCCACATGATGGATAAACTTCACCGATGGCAATACATATGCTGGGATGTCTATGAGCCCCCCCCCCCCCTTCCCTTATTAGCTCAACCCTGTCGACAGCCGAGTTATTTCCCGCATCAGTAAACATACCTGCCTTTGTACGTACGATGATGATGATGATTAATGTTTTACGGCCACTTTTGTGCACATGATAGGCTAAATGGACCGAGTGACTTCCAAAGGTAATAGAAGCGAAGTCGAAGATGAAACGCCCTTTAGCTATGCCCACGTCGAGATTCGAACTCGGGTGGTCGTGATCTGCGATCCAAGCGCTACCGCTTAGACCACGGAGGTGTCCGAGAAGCGAATTCTCAGAGGAACATCCCACAAACACAGTTACCAGTCGGATTCGAACCCGCAACCTTGAGGTTTCCAGGGCAATACTCTAATCGCTGCGCCATCGGAGCGCTCAACTGAAACCACGACGATATCATGAAATAATCAGTGTATAAAAGATGGCTGTGGACGGTTTAAAAGAGGCCAACTTCCGGCAGGTACCAGCGTACGGAAACAACTTGTGGGCTATTAGTTCGTCCTTCACCTTGGTAGATGCAAGCAATGGGTGTAAATAAAACAAAAGAGAAATAAAGAAGCTACGTATACCTGGTCACCGCCGCGTGCAAAAACAAATAGAGCCAACAAAACAGCCAAAGGGCACGCAGCAAGTATGTGGAGGCTGTGGTAAACGATCCTGTGTAACAATTCTTTAAGTAACTGCCACACCACAGAGATGTCGCCGAGCTCTACCACTCGTCCGACTATCTGTGACATCTCTCTTCGATGAACGCAGAAACACGGGAAACAATCCTCGAAGAAGATTCACTGTTTTGTTTAGGAAAAAAAGTGACAACTTTCCATCGAACAAACCAATAAATATACGAGAGAAACAACTATGTAAGAAATTATAATTAATATTGTATTAATTTTGCTTTAAATAACACATACGTTTTTTTTAATACTCTGTGTTATATACACATATTCATAACTAAATTTATAATATTCAACATCAGAAAGTCCGTTGATACGTTATTAATTGTGACTTTTTTCTCCGACTTTTCCCCGATTCCATCCTTCCACCCCCCCCCCCCTCGAATCGTGCCGACATAGAACCAAACGGCTATCCCATCAAATTCACTGTAACTATCATACTTCATAGTTCTCGGGACTGCAGCCTACATTCCGTGCTATCAATTGTAACACGGGCCGTCACCGTCTCAATACCCACGAGGCACAGTTTTATGTCTACACACCCAATTTGCTTAACATCTTATAGACCAAAACAATGACACCAACTACGGTACAAATGAGACTACGTTTTCTTAGCAATTCTTAGACAGCACTTAAAAACGCTGATTATTTGAGGCCTACCCCTAGCCACCAGTTAAGGCGTTCAATAGTACATACAACTTTTAGTTTTTGTGTGTATGTGTGTGTGTGTGTGTGTGTGTGTGTGTGTGTGTGTGTGTGTGTGTGTGTGTGTGTGTGTGTTTTAGGGTACATAGTAAGAGGCAACAGGCACAGAGCATCAACATATCTAAACCTCCTTCGAAACCTACCTCCATAAATCTAAATACAACTATACATACATTAATCTAAATATTAAATGTTCCATACCTCCACATTATTGATAAATGTGTGCGTATACCTAAGCATGTGTCTGGTCTACTCATCAGCCTGTGGGAACCAGCTAATTCGCTTTTCGTACGCGACAAATATGTCACGCCCACAGGAAAGCGGCTACATGCAGGCTACGTACAAAAAGCGGAAGCACGTAAAAAACATACCATTTGATACCACAGCTCGCAACAAACAACACGTGCGTGTGGTTCAATGGTGACTTGTTACATACATATCATAAACTATTTTGACACCACAGTTTACATTCAACAGTAATTTTCTGTGGTCCAAAAGAAACCTGTATATAAAGCATTTTGACACCTCAGATGCTGACCATGTGTGTGTGTGTGTGTGTGTGTGTGTGTGTGTGTGTGTGTGTGTGTGTGTGTGCGCGCGCGCGCACTGGCTTGTGTCAAATAATGCCACCTCTTTAGCTCGGTCAGTCAGGGCATGGAATTCCTTGCTCGTGGCCAATGGTTATGGGAAGTCGCGGCTGAAATTCCGATCGTGGCGCCGTAGTAGCGGTGATGGGTTCGTCCAACTTGTTAACAGCCACGTTCAAAATCGCCATTCTGATTATATTATATAATCGACTAGAAATTGGCTGGCGGCGACAGGTGACGTTTAAATGCAGGTGATGTTGTTAGAAATGGTTTTCCCATTACGGCAGACCTACAGGCACATAAGTTTCACCCGCACCTTCGGTTGAATGCGTTTATTGCGGCCACCGGTCTTGTATGACAAGCTTATTGTTATATTGTAATGGCAACCATCATACGAACCATTTAGATGGCATAAACATGGCAGCAAAGGGTGATACTAAACTTCACCAAGTCACGATCTGTTTTAAAATAGCATCCGCGACCTCGTTCGACCCGAAGGTGGTTCCACTGGACAATGGATGGGGAATAATGCTAGAGCGTGGGTCCCTTTCGAAAAAGCATCCCCCCGCTAAAGCAGAATATTTCACGTATTTATCACGGTCTGGATGAATCTAGCCTTGTTCAGACGAGGTTTGGACGTGGTCACGAATCAGTTGTAAATGCCGACGAGTTTACATAACGACCAACTTCAAACAGCTTTCACCTACCAGCGGGCTCCATACCATAGACTGTGATTAGTGTCGGTTCGATTAATGACGTCTTTCGCGTGTGGGCCTTGAACAATTGATTCGGTGTCATTACTATTTTGTGCTCTTTGTAAAATATCACGAATCAGAAGAATTTAATGTCACCAATATAAACTGCCACGATGCGTGTTACCAGATTGTTACCATTGTCCCAAACGTATTATATATATATATATATGGTGGAGTGTTTTGTAATATATGATAACTTCTAGCATACTACTTAAATTTCACATAGGTCCCATTTGCAATACATATTTTTGCAAAGGGTATCAAATTTTCAGTGAAACTGTCGTTCAAATCATGATTATAGCTGTTTCTTAATTGCTTCTATATTTGCGTGCACGCACATGCAAGCCATTAAACAAACTGGGTGGCATAGTATGCGTTGAAAAGTTTAACCTTGTTCTTAAAACTCACCCGTTCAAGGTATTTCCTCCCGAGTAAATAATAGCTTTTTTCCAACATTTCTAATCAAGTCTGTTTAAAACTATTCTTATTGTTTTAAAGGATTTAAACCATGGCCATTTATTTTATAAAAAAATCCGTACTTCATTTATAATCGCTAAATCTAGGTTGATCCTGATAAATTTCTTCAGATCGGCGAAATTCGACCAAGATATGCCAATGCTTTCTACCTGGATACAAATATTTGTTTAAAATCAATGTGTACATAATGCGGTATATTTATACTTCATCATACAAAGCTAATTGTATGTGAATGCCTACCACATGTACATTAACACTAGACATTAAATATTGTCATTTGTATAATTAAATAATTACTGCATATTCACGTCGAAGCAGTAATTAAAACAATTGTTAGAAGACACTTACGCTTAATTAAACGCGAAACTAACCATAGAATGCACGACTGGCTCCGCGGAATTGCCCAAAGGGATTAATATTATTAATTAAGAGCCGTGCGTCTCGTAGTTGAATAAGGAAATATATAATTATTGTTTGTTACACAAACTTCATAGACAGGCTCGAACCGGTCAAATAAAGGTACATGTTTATTACACTCTTACCCGATATCATTATGAATGTAATTATATAAATAAACGATTGTAGTTTTCTTCTTGCATCCAGCCTCAGTGTTGACTGTTGTGGCGTATTATTATTAAAGAATTTGTGGCGTCACTTCATAATACCGCGTTGATTTGTGAATGTAATCAGTACATCTCTGTAAAGTGACATTTTTGGTTGACCTTGCTAGTCAAACTGAACTGATATAAATAAACATATATATATATATATATATATGTGTGTGTGTGTGTGTGTGTGTGTGTGTGTGTGTGTGTGTGTGTGTGTGTGTGCCAAGAATCTCTCTGATATTTATCACTTATCATAGTTTTACCGTATGTGCCTGTATGACAATTGTTAGTGTTCTTCCGAGCATTGATTTGACGGATTCTGAACAAATCAAGACGATTTACACGAAACCAACTCGACTGCGATGATATCATCTCCTGACAAGGATCCATTAGATCCTGACTCGAAACATTCGATATTACATCTGGATAGAGAGATGTTTAACTTGCGCCCTACCAACATACGAGTTAACCTGACCTATATAGCTATAGTGTTGACCCGTGATCGACCCCCTTTCTAAGGTATTTGGAGTTTAAATTGTTGCGTCAGTGCTTCCTATTTTTTTTTAAGTGAGCTCCGGTGGCCTAGCGGTTAAGCAGTCGGCACTTGGTGCCAACGGTCGCAGGTTCGAACCCCGTAAGGGGTCGAAACTTTTCCAGGGATTAATTTCTCGGCTCACTACATCGTGGGTGGCTGACCACGTTAAATGGCGCTGCCGTCTCCACTGAATTATTTAAAATAAAGGGGGACGTTAAAAACCCCATGAGGACGTAAAACACTCTGGCAGTGATCACCCTCAGGGTATTTCGGCTCCATCTTTCCGTACTGCTCCACTGTGAGTGGTGGGGGAGGAGGTTTCTCAACCACTCCAACATAGAGGCTGTGCTGATTAAGCGACAGCCTGGGGATTCTCCCCGAATAACAAAACCATCCTATTTTTTCGTGCTCACTTCTTCGCTTTAAACAACTACACATCCGATTCTTACGCAAGCTTCCTGAACATAGAGGTGGAATAAATAAATAAATAAATAAAATAATTATCCGAACAAAGGTCAAAGTTCAAAATTGTATACAGTCAGATGACTGTTGTCCGCTTAACAGACAATGGTGTGATCGATGTATTGACCGCCGGCTATTGTTATCTATAATGCCAATAAACCTGGACATTATGATCAAGGCACAATGTCAGTAATTGCTGACACGCACCTACTAACATACTGAACCAACTAGCGCAGTCTGCCGAAACGCGGCGCATTAATATTTATGAATGTAGTCATCTTTGAATATTAATCAACACGTGGAAGTTCCATGACAGCTACAACACCGGCGTAGAAATATCCTGGATTGCAGAGTCGCCAGATGTGATTTCCAACAATATTTCGTAATTTAAACAGTTTTTCGTCCACCCACCTCTGATTTGTCTAACTTCGAAGCTAGTTTCACTTGACACAAATCGACCAATGGCTAGTCGCCATGAAAACGAGATGATTATTTATGAGTGTCAAAATTGGCAAAAGTGGTGTTTAATCTCACGTCCTGGAGAAATTCGCCGACTACACCCCCTGCCTTCTCCAACGAGTTTCACGCAGATGCCGTATGACAGATAAATAGAACGAATAGAAAGTTTGTGTTGACCTAAACAACTACTACGCATCGTTGATTTACTGGGGTGGATGGATAGATGTTGTTTAACGACACATCGGCACAATTTAGGCCATTCAGTGTCCTAGAACGTTTGGAAATAAAACGGTATTAAAGATTCTTTGTAAAAGGTTAATAAGCCGGATTACTGGCGTCGATAAAAGTTATGCATAAGTTAGGATGTAAAGGTGTAAATAGTTAAGAAGAAATGGTAAATATAAACAATACTGGGCTAGAGAAGGGTGTAAGATCGTATTTTGCTCATACTCAAGCTGGGATATATATATATATATATATATATATATATATATCCCAGCTTGAGACTTGAGGATGAGCATATATATATATATATATATATATATACTGTGGGTTAGTTGGTCTGGTTAGGGTCGATGTCGGATACGCCTGGAACAAATGGCCGAGGAACGACTCATTGGAGAAACATCCCACAGACGGACAGACAAGAGCCGGATTCGAACACACAACGTGGAGATTTGCAGCGCAATGCTTTAGCCACCGCGCCATCGTTGTGTAGTGTCGGTCTCGAGTCGAATGATAGGATCAGATGAAGCAGGAGTTAAGAAGTTATGGTTTCAGAGAACATTTACTGAGAGCATTCTGTATCTCTGTCTTTGATGGTGAAGATGATGATCAAACACTTACGTATGTACGTACGTACGTGCGTGTATGTATGTGTGTCTGTGTGTGATGGTCCTCTAACACGGCAGCTTTCAATCTTATCAACAAACAGGGGCGAAAGTAAGAGAAGACGGTGGTTAGCGAGGGAGAGTATAAAGGGGCGAAAACATATGTTGGCCAGCCCAGCAATCTCTCTACAGCTTATATTATAAGTCGACAGAAACTGCAAGATGGCTGAAAACCATTTCACATACCTGATCCATAAGACGTCAGCGGTACCGGTTTTGTGTGGTCCCTTCCCTTCAACAAGTTCTGCCAACTGTTATATGTCCCGTACAGGTACGTGCCATTGTACTTGCTGGTGACCACCCTCACGTTACCGTGTTCCAGCCAGCTGCCCAGACCGATGGCGTACATAGTGACGTGGTGTGTGGTCATGAGTTCCTTGGCCTCGTTGACCGGGTCGTAATCCTTGTTGTATTTGCCGTCGGAGAGCAGGAGAAGTACCTTGGACACATCAGGATCATTACTGTCGCCCTTCTGGAAGATGGAAATGGCACGAAGGAATGCCTCCTTCATGTTGGTGCCCTTCAGCTGGCTATCGTCGTGCGTGTACACAACTTTGTCCCAGATGGGATCTTCCTCGTTGAATAGTGTACACTTATTCGGCGCACTGTCAGGATCAGAGATCCCGTCGACAACGACGGAGATGTCTTTGGCGAATGTGATGATGGACAGCCGGACGAAGGTTGTGTACAGGCTGGCGTGCTGCATCAGGATCGCCTGGGCCATGGGCTTCAGCTTGAGATAGAACATCTCCTTGCTCATGCTGTGCGACCTGTCCATCACCAGAATGAAGTTGACCCTCTTCCGAGTGCCGATGTCGCCGAACAGCCTCTCGATGGCGCCCTCGTCCTCCGGATTGTCGTCTTTCTTCGGGATCGATCCCGAATGCGCCATCTTCGAAAGCATTGCCACGAGGAATCCGGCGAAAACCAAGCGAATGGCACTTGTAGCACCGACGGCGAACATGGTTCCGTGTGTGTATGTGTATGCCAGTCGCGGTTCAGTTCAGTTGGTTATCGTTCTCTGTGTATAAGACCGGACAATACACCGGTTTTGTTGTTTGTCGTTTCCTAACGTTTCAAAATGCCCAGTTCCGTCGGTGACCTATCCTTCGGTGTTGTGAAAGGCCGAAACAAGTCTTATGTTTACCAGAAAGGCTACACTTCACCAAGAAGGTGCACAACACACACACACAGCCGTGGTTTCGTCTCATACACCAACACCAACCAGGTTTGGGTCGTCTATTTATAAGCGTGTCAGCGAAGCGTAACGCACTTGTAAGATAGACTTCTGCTGAATAGAGGTTTTTAGTTAAAATTAGAAACCTCACCTTTTTGCTTGTTTATATTTTCTGTCATTTCTCGCCGTGAATGAAGTCTTCTCGTACTAACACGGTCTATGATGTGATGTCGGTGAAGTCTCCTAGCAGTGTGATGTTATTAGGTCGTTTGGAAGGCGCCTTTCGAGATAGAATTCTTCACTCGGTGCCGTGGTGTGTTCGCTAACTGCAGATATAAGTTTCTTCAATCGAAATAGAAAACTTTTCTCCGAGAAACTCGCAATGTCGAAACGCTGACTTCTCTAAACATTCATACTTTGACGACGCATCATCTGCGTCCTGTATTTACAAGAAAGATCGGCCCGAAATACCGTGGGCTGAAGAAAAGTCATCAATGAACGAGCTACAACAACGAACCGTATAGGAGAACGCCTTCGTTCGAGCGCCGTGCGTCATTACACGGTCACGTGGTTAGCACGGTCGGTGCTTATTGGGTGCTATTCTAGGTGGGCTCCGATGCGTGTCCCGACAGGTAAGCTGACGGAGCACCGACGTGAATGGTTTATGTGGTGATTGGGGGTGGGGGGAATTTATTGGCTACTCGGCAGTTGGATATCCGCCTTCTCTATCGGCGTTTAGCCCCGGACAATGTAATCTCATAGGAATGTGTGGTTAAAGAGAAGACTTCGCTACCCGATAGGAAGTTGCGTACATCAAGACGCATCAGCGAAGAAGGATTTAGTTTTTCATAAACGGTCGAACTGTGTTGTTTTGACCGGTTACCACCGGAAGCGGTTTCACGACTGACGTCAGTGGTGGGAGTGTTGACAGAACGGAGCCGAAAAAAACGTTTCAGGTCCCGAGGGTGTAAAAATCACCCCGCCCCCTCCCCCTACCCCTCCCCACAATGGTTGGGGGCGATAAATGATATGACACTGGGATGGAAATGAATATATCGGCAAATAAAAGTGCTATATTTAGTAGAAAAGGTCGATAATCATCCACACGAGCTCTTATTTACTTCTCGTTATAAGCTAGCTACTGATGGTTAAGATGATGATGATGATAATAATAAGGGCCTTTAATAATCAGAACCATTCAAAGACGCTGTACAGTGAAGTTATTATAATATTACAGACTGTGAACATTTACCAGGTAGTTTTTGCATCTCTATATTCATTCCGATAGCGCAGTGATTAGGACATTGCGCTGCAAACCTCCAGGTGGTGGGTTCGAATCCGTGGCATGAGAACTCAACTCATATATACACACAAAGGATATCTGCTACCTATGGTATGCTTCGTGTCATTTCCATAATCTGACATATTATTATTATTATTTAAATTATTATTATTTAAATATTAATAAACAACACTAACTGAGCATTTGTTCCTTCTTCTGGACGAGATGTCTCGATATTTTAAATGGTAATGCCGTACGCCACAGACCTGTTGCACGAGGTCGGGAGGGGGGGGGTATCTTGACCTGGTCTTAGCTTGGGGGGGGATTCGTTTTGCACTTCGTTCGTCTCACTACATTAGTGGGGTCACTTGATCAACCATAATCTATGCCGTGTGCACGAAACTCGCCGCGCAACAATAACATTTTACAGTTCCTCTCCATTCTGAAGATATAGCAAGAATGGCGGAGAGGATAGAAAACTAGCCGAATATTTTGTTTTCGTTTGGTACAAACTTATTGTAGTTGGACAGTTCATTCCACAGAGCGCGCGGTGATGCTCGGGCAGAATTCTAGCAGCAGCAAATGGCTTAAAGGAAGTACGTCTGCCTAAATTCCGACCAAACTTGTTGTTTTATGGCCGCTTTTCCGAAGGTATATGGATGCGACATCAGAGATGAAACACCTGCAAGATATAGGCTAGTCGGGATTTGAACCTGAGGGTTAGAGATTTGTGGCCAATCGCCATACCCCAGCCACGGATATGCCCTGCGATTGCGAGCGAACCACAACTGTTGTTATTGTTCCAATCAACAGCGTGAATGCACGGAAGATGGTCCGTGTTGTATAACTTTGAAACAACATGCACAACAACAAAAAATCCAAACAGCACTTTTGCCATTTTCTATATCTACGAGTCCCCGGATGACGATGGACTGCTGAAGTCCAATCGTGACAACCCATTCACTGTTCTACAGCCGTCGATTCTCGATTTGCTGTGTGGCGTTTCCGAATTCTGAGCACGAACCTCTCGAGTACGTCGACTAGCCAACGTCGGTGCTGGTAAGGTTGCCCACTGAAAGCAAACACTTCGTCGGGATTAAAACACGGTCGATCAGGTGATAGCGGGGGGGGGTGGAACTGGTCGTATGTTTAAATACGTGTTGATCGTTATAGTTTTATTTGATTATTACTGACGTTATTTTATATTGCCAAATATCATAATATTGTACGTCAGTACATGCCACCCACTAATTATAAAATGATCGGTTCTTATTCGGTACCATGTGTAATTGTGAACGTTTGGGAATGTCCGCGGCGTTGAATAAACCAACGTTTTTCTTCCTTAATCCGCATGAGAACTGCCGAATTATACTGCTAGTTCTGTTTGGACGTGGACGACGTATATAATTCCGCTGTAAGTGCTATCGGCCTACGTCAAAGTCGCCTTTACGCCACTTTAGAATCTAGATAGTACACTTCAGTTCTGGACAGGTTTTTACGTCCGACGTCTCGTCACTCAGCTGCGTAACCTACGGTATAACGAAAGGACGTGAAATAAATAAACTAACTATGAAAGATAAAGAAACAGTTCAAAACACAATAAAATGCAATAAAAACATAAACAAATGTATATATATATATATATATATATATATATAATAAAATCCAAATGCATCACCTTCGGTTTACGTGAAAAACGATTTTCCAACGGGCTTAGGGGAACCACGTGGGGGCGTGGTATGAGTATATATGATGAAAACAAATTATTTGAAGAAGAATTAAGCCAATGGCCACCGTTAGGAGTACATACACCGTCCCCGGTGTCACTTCATGGGTCTAGAGATTACAGTCTGGATTACGGTGTCCCGAAGTGCCAGCGTCGGTATTACGTAAAGCTGGTGTTTCTCCTTTCTTCTAAACACGCCCCCTATAGGAATGACAAAGGGTAACATGTTGACGCCGATTCGGTCGGCTCATTCACTTACCGTTACATGTGAATAAAAATGACACCCCAAAAAATGTATTTATCTACAACTTAACGCCATTTACATATGCGTCTACGTGCACCACTGATATATCGAGTTGGTTTTATTGCGTTTTTGCCGACGGCGAGGTGACTCAGCTCTATTTGGGTGGCAGCTTTATTTATGATTTCGTCAGATGTAGAAAAAGAGAAGAATCGAGTTTTGTTTCAAATTGGCGGCGATAGGAAGTCACGACGAAATCGATGTGTGCAGTAGAAATTTGAAAACTACAAGTTAATGTAGCTCGAAGTGACTAACTGGCGGTAAATAAGATCACCGTGGTTCATCACACCGTGTGAGAAAGTGTGTGTGTGTGTGTGTGTGTGTGTGTTGTTGTCGTCTTGTAAAAAAACCATCTCGTAAGAAGCCGAAATTCTAAATTCGTTCGATGTCCAGACATTCGCCTCGGGAATAATCGTCAATGGCAGAATATCTCACCCATACATTGTTAATTAAGATCACCGTGGTTTATCACACCGTGTGAGAAAGTGCGTGTGCGCCAGCGCGCGCGTGCGCTGTTTTGTTGAAAGAAAAACATCCCGTAGAGGACGAAATTCGTTCGATGTCCAGACATTCGCGACTGGAATCGTTAAGCTCCCCCCCCACACACACACACACACACAGCAGTAGAAGTTGTTGTCCGGTTTTAGTTTTGATGCAGCTTGCCATTTCGTGGTGTATTCGCCTAATCACTTCAAAGCGTTTAGACGGCAGCGTTAAGAATAACAGGTGTTCCGTTTTACCTGAACTCGGAAGACGCTTGCATTGTTTGCGGTTGACGCCTCGGTCAACCGGAGAAAGCTGTTCTGTACATAAACGCAGGAATAAAAGGCGGCGAATTAGCAGTATTTACCGTATTGATACAGCGACCTCTGCAGTAGGATCAAGGCCGGTGAATTACGCAAGGTGCAAATGGTACCAGCCTCTCTATTGTATAGCGATAATACGGTTGAAAGACGCTGAAAAACCGCAACGCATTGGATGTCGTTGTAAGGGGTTATACGGCATAAGTTCACACATCCTTCCCAGATACAGCCGTTCTTGATACGAAGGACCATTCGCTTCCTAAAAGGAACCGCTTTGTTTCTGGCTATCGGAAACTTATATAGGGATGAAGTGATGGTATAGAAGATACGGGAAGAAGCACTGTTCAGTCGTTTTTCTTTGTGGGTTAATCAAAACAGATGCGCGTCAGCAGATATAAATTTGTTGTTTAGAGTATTTAATAAATGTTATGGTTAAGAACAGTACATGAAATATATATATATATATATATATATATATATATATTATATATACTAATATATATATTATATATATATATTTTAGATATATATTGTTCGAGCGTCTGTGTCTTGTAGCATTATCTCTCTCTCTCTCTCTCTCTCTCTCTATATATATATATATATATATATATATATATATATATACATTTATATATATACACCCATCAGTGACACTCCAAGAAGTACTGCCCACAGAAATAACAACCTGTATCCATGAATTATCAATATTAATTTGCACCTGTTCTGTTTTATGAGCTAAAAACACACCATTATTATGTTTACGCACGAAACTGTAATAAAAATCTTATTATACAAATAACATGACATTATTGTCAAACAATGGCGAAGTTAATTCAGGGCGATGGTTCTCGGGGTCAAATATAAATGGAGCAATATTAGCTAAAGGGCGATGCCATCAAGGACGAATATACCAGTGTACCCATTTTAAACCGCACCTTACACACATTTACCTGTATAATGGTGGCCTTGGTGTGTGATTCATATTGCTGATATAAAAATATTTGTGGCAGGTTTCCTTATCCTTTGTCGTTGTTGTCATCTGTGATCTGTTTATCACGCGCTCGAACCTAATTTAAAAGCTTTCAAATAATCAGCATTCCCGATAGAATCGGAGTTTCGTATTATATGAATATATCATCGTGCAATCTTTGCGCACGAAATTCTAATTAACTAGCAACCTAAGAGTGCGCCGAAGAGAATATATGGTTCGCCATTCTGGTCAAAATTCAGTATTTAAAAAATGTAGGTGTTAATTGTCAAATAGCTATTGTTTTTAAGCCATGCGTATAAAAACCGACCAAGGGCATTTCATAAATGATGTATACCGTGACGTGGGAATTAACTAAAAATCGGCCGTGTAGACACTGAACTTTTACAAATGTGCGTGTGTGTATTAAAATTTAATATATGTGCATACAAAACTTGTCTTTCCGATGACCATTTTAACACGTGTTAGATTATGTAGATAGACATCACACTTCGCGATGGCGCAGTTAGTTAGAGCGCAGGAGTCATAAGCGAAGGGTCGCGGGTTCGCGGCTCCGGACCTGCAATGCTGTCATATGACGACTGGTTCACTGCGCCAGAAATGAGAACATGACGGGACGTGATGGCTATGTGTCCCGATTAAAAACGCTTCCCGTCTATAAATGACGCATGCGTTGTATGCTCCCTTGGTAGTTCAGGAGCGCGTTGGGTTGAAACAGGTTCGAGTCAGGGAAAATAATACTGCTGGATAGGGCACTATTTAAATGTCACGTTTTGTACTGCACACGAGTCTTTTAATGCTGACACAAGGGTCCAGTCCAAGTGTTGATGAGAACCGACTTAATTTTTAAGGCTTCAAGAAGCTAAACTAATTCACAAACCATAGTCCAAAATTCGTTGATTAGTGCCTGAAATAGTGAATGGTGGTATGTGTCAAGAAATGTGGGCTGTTCCAATACGATTGGCCTTTCAGTTTTTTAGACAAATATATCGATAGAAAGAAAAAGGTGCACTATTTGTGGAAGCGGAATTAAAGTAGTAGCAGCCCGATTACTTCGATACGCATGTTATAATTCCGCGGTTAAGAAGACATTCTTTAACTGACGATGTACTAACTATACTTATGACGAAAGATTGGTTCTGTTATGACATAACTGTAAAATAATTCTTTCCCATTTGACAATGTAGCACGCGTGTTAATATAACCAACCGCGCGTAAATATTTGATGATCTACTGTTGGATATTTTTTGTACTGTGTAAATAATATGTGCGTGCATAATTAAGCTATCATGCTCGTTTGAGGAACTATCTATATTTACGTAAGATCCTATATTAAATATGAACGGATTAATTTAGTCGACACCCGAAACTTTTACATCTTTTACTGGAAACTGGGCCAAATCTGGATGATTTCACTTGCTTGAATAAACATTTTAAGATCATTATTTACATTATGGCGAGGGTCGAGGAAACCTAAACGTTTATGTGTGTGTGTGGTTTTTTTAAATCGACCGAACAGATTTGTTTTTGTATAGATAACTAGAAGAAGGTGTAATATCCTCTTTAGGGTTAACAGTCTATCGGGGTTTCCTTTTTATTCCGAATGCATGATGTGCGAGAGACCAAGGAAATCCCTTTAAATCTGTTTATATTAACTTCGTGTCAAGCTTTTTCGTACTTCAGTAATATGTTTTATCATCTACGTGTATGTAGTATATATTGTTTCGCTCATTTTTCTCTCGTCCTTTTTACGACAGTCACACGTGATGAACTTCTGTTTTTTTGGTTTGAGCACCATAAATGTTATATTATTCATATGGCTATCTGTATAATAAAGGTTTTGCTTTATGTAGTGTCTTAATGTGTGTGTGTGTGTGTTATAGAGGACGAGTTCTCTATTTAGTTTCAGGGCTGGTCACACCTTGGACATACGACTAAGGGACTATAATTACACTCCCCAGTAAAATGAAATGGCAGGATCAAACACCTGCCTGAAACAGGCAATACCGGGATTCGACCTCGAGATTTGCAACACTGCTCAGTACCGCACGCAGCACCGGGGTCCCGTGTGATATTTCACCATCTGTTTAGCTTATACGTTTCCACATTTCGCCAGGATGGCATTGAAGATAACTGTATATAGATTCATTCCAAGTCCTGATGAGCATACGCAGTAGATAACACCCGTATGTAAGATGTTGACGTTATAAGCGAAAGGCAACAAAACAACGCGATTTGTAAACAAATAAAACGAACCATACGGTACATAGATATTTATTTACTTACACCGCTCTCATTTAATTATCTCACCTTCAGCAAATATAAAAAGGCACGACATATCTTCTTATATATTAAACTCGCAATGCGCTCTGAGGAACGTTTAAAGCAGAGCAACACCAGCAATCAAACAGCGATGAGAAAAAATCAAACAACGAAGATATGACGGCTTCGTTCCACGATTCACTTATTCGTTTAGAGTTATCTCGCATAAAGGACTTCAGGTATAAGTAAACATTTATGATGATCCTAATTGAAACGGCTTTAATCTTCGTCCATGCTCTCCTCGTCCGATGTTACATCAGGTTGGTCTGCTTCTAGCCGACACTTCGGGCAGTCGCAGACGAACAAATAATTATCTCTGAAAATACAATAAACCACCGTCGCTGATCACGTTTGGCAACAGATCGATAAAATCAGTCTATTTCAGTGTGAAATTAAGTTTGTTCGTTTTCACACATAAACACGACGTAGATAAAAAAAAGACGAACAAAAAAACCTTTCAGATTACTTAACTGACTTCAAACATTTAATAAATACGGTGCATGGCACATAATTACTACTACTACTGCTACAGTGTTATGGAATCTTCATTCATCAAGAGTATTTGGTGAATGTTCAAGTGGCAAGAGAAGCGAAATAAATATATCATAATAAGGAATAAGCATTACGACGCACATTTTATTTAGAATACTGGATGTTATATAACGTGTTCTATATTACATAGCTACAGTACTGGATTCAGATATTTATCCGCCAGCGTAAAATCCAATATCATTATTCAAGATCAAGATTTGCTGCTAAGTCAGTTTTAAGGGAAAAAGATTAAGGTGTATATAAAAGTTCGATGGAATATCTTATTCAGAAAGGAAAACAACCGGGATGTGCACTTGATACAGGCACACACACACACACACAACAGATTCTTTCTCTTTCTGATCACAATATTTTCTAGGACAATGAATGGCCTAATATGTACCAATATCGATAAATTGATGAATAGTAAATAGGTTTTAATAATAGTGGTTTCACAGAAAAAACAACTCATTATATAAACATGTATATAAATATAGACAGGCATCTGCATGACGACACACACACACAATATTATAGATACATCTGTTATTTAATAATAAAATATTCAAGCTGTTTATATAAGAATGTAAAATAGTTTCAGTTACCTAAGAATTTTCTGCCGAGAATGGCGACTTCTTTCAAGATCACATTCATCAAGATATGATATTAATATCTCCTGGAAGATAACGGGGATAGTGCAATATGGCGTGTATTACTGTAACAGTAAAAGGTTTATAATAAGAAAACTAGCTAAGTCTTAGTGGGTGTGCATGTGTGTAGCTGATAAATACAAACAGATACAAATGAGTTTCTGACAAAAACACTCGCACGCACGCACGCACGCACGCACACACACACACACACACACACAGAGAGAGAGAGAGAGAGAGGTGGAGGATAGGCCATCGGACACCGAATTTAATTTACCTCTTCGGCAGCAATATCTCTTAAAGCCTTAACGGCCAACGTTGAGTTGTTATGCGGAAAGCTGACCTCAGCATTGGGCTCACAGCTGTGGTTACCTACGGGAGACAAACAACTCATTATATTATAGCTGATCACTGGACAAGATAGCAAACATGATCGAGGTCGGCTCTCGCTCGGCTCTCGCTCGGGGGCTTCTCGTTGTCTAACGAGTTATGTAAATACAGGCTTCAGATAGACTCGAACAGTTAAACGAGTACACCAGCACCGAGTCGAATCCTTTGCCGTATTTATCATCGCTTTGAATCCAGAGTACAAAAAGGGCTATTGTGTTCCTTACAATCTACTCGCAGATAATGAACGGCCTTAAATATTATTGTTTTGGGCTACGTGCCGAATCTCCGGTAGAACTGTGTATTCTCTCTGTACGGTAACAATTGGTTTGTTGCGCATGCGTCTTTCGTAAATATAGTACGAATCCTGTCCCGAACGAACAGACCACGCCGTCAACCCCCTGGCGATTATACGCTTTCAAGTTGTCAATTATAATTCACAACAATGCATCACCGTCCAAACAGATACTCATTCGTGGCGGAGTGAAGCACTCGGCGAGTAAAAGGTTAGAGACCAGTTGGTGGATTCGAACCGTGAACACCCGGCTTCTAGTTCACCACCCTAACACTGATCGTCTGCGATCCACCAAGCACCAAAGAGACGACTAAATTCCAAGAATAGCCCAGTAATTGTTTTTATTGTACGCGAATTTCTACATTAATCTCGATCACCATCTCCATGCATGAATAATAAGTACATCCACCCTCAGACCTGTTACGCCATATTGGTATGGAAACAACCGCACCGGGCGTACTGTCTTTTTTTTCTCGAAAGTACTTCTTGTCTTAAAATGGTTAAAATCCGCCGTTTTTCGATATCCATAGCCATATATGTATATCAAAAAGCTGATTAGGAATTCTATGTCTCCGACATGATGATGGTGTATATTTAATACAGCGAGAGCCATTCAAATATGTTGCACAGGATGATGATGATTGATGTTTTACAGCCACTTTTGTGTGCATGGTAGGCTAAATGGGCCGAGCGACCTCCAAAGGTAATAAAGCGAAGTCAAAGATGAAACAACCTTCAGATATGACCACGCTGAGATTCGAACACGGATGGTAGTGATCTGTGGTCCAACACGCTACCGCTAGACCACGAAGGGACACATACCACTACACCCGCAAGAACAGATTTAAGTGACTGAGTGAGCGACTGAGTGAATTTATTCAACCTTGGTGATTGTCATGTCCATGACGGATGGCCGATGGGGCGAATGTGTAGGGATGCGCACACAAATACAGGCATGAGTCGGTTTTGAACCTGAGCCTGCTCCAATGATCATGAATGAGCAAACTGTTGTGCCAGCACAGCTATAATCCAGAGCCAATACGGAACACACCGTAGGATATAGGAATGATTGTGTATGGCAATGGTATCTTCCATTCAAAGTTTTATTCGAGTGTTCTAAACCTTTCACGAAAAATTATATTTTATATAGCGCCTTCAGTCGTTCTAAGCCGCTTTACATTGAAAACACAATTAAAACATGTTCGGGCTCACAGAGCACAAATACATTTTATACATAAATAAATTGGTTTATAGTTGTTATAAACAGTTTTATTTAAATTCGTGGGTTCAAAGAACTTTACCAAATATTTCTTTACTCTCTGTAAGTTTAATATGATTAGGCAACTTCTTCCAAAACCTGGGAGCTGATAGGACAAATGTCTCTCCGTACATTCCTGTACGGCCTTTTGGTACCATCAAAAGAAAATGCTATATTCTTTTGGATCACCTTGCTTAGATACAGTGGTGCCATTCCACTCAGTAGTTTGAATATATGAATGTATATAGCCTAATTTGATAATGCACTTCCATTTGCTTCCTCCCAAACCACTCTTAAACAGACTCACTGACGTATCCCGGAAACCTAAACACAATGTGTCATGTGACATCCAACAAAAACAAGAGATTTTAATACTATGCTAATATTATATCCGAAGCTCTTTTTCCCGTCCAATCAAACATCTAGTTAGGTGAGACAGCAGCGCCAGCCATTCATTATGTTGTGAATCGAAAAGCAGATCTGTGAACTGGTTTCGAATGGACTTCGAACCAGAGTGTTAATTTACTGACGTGGTATTAATCTGCTTATGCAACTCTTGTTTTCCTAACAAGTGGATGATCGTGGTAATTACTGGCTGTTCTTAGGTTTGTTACCCGACAATATGTACACAAGTACAGCCGTCAGACATTAAAATAAAAACACAGAACGTACTTAACTCTATTACTGTAACGATAGATGGCGTTTATTGGTCGGCTAACACGTGGTACGAACGTTGTTAAAATGTTGTTTGATTTATCGCGGTATGGTATACAACGTTTCCCTGGACGAAGTGGCAATCCTACGACTCGGACGGAAGCACACAGTTTCCAGTCCATTGAACGTTCCTGGCACGCATAAAAGATTCCCCTTTTCGTGAGTCTCGAATGAGATCCGAACCTCTACACATCGGGCATCTGAACTCGTTAATTGTCAAACGTTCCATCATTTTCACCACTGGAGTTCCCACATCTCAAAGTACTTAACCTGGTTACGCTGCATAGTTTAGTTAAGCAAAGGTCCAATGTATTATAGCTGCATATAACGAGGCCATGACTCATTATCTTCCCAGGAATACATAATCGGAGAATACATTTAAATAAACTAATCTGTTTTATCACCAAAAAAAACCCCGTATACTTACGTGTTTCATTCGCGTAAACTAACACGTAGAGTAACGGTTTTGTACACGGTGTAGCTGTTTTGTTAATGTAAATGTATGTTTTACACGTGTGTAACAAAGCGGATTATTTTCTTAGGGCAAACATGTCTCTTCAGTTATAAATACACAATCAACCGAGCCAATGTGGCCCTACGGGGAAACCACAGCTGCATCACGCCGGATTACAGCAGTAAGCCGCACGTATATGAAATGTTAGCGTACCTAGCTACTTGCGGTTCGCACCTAGCTACGACCATATTTACACAGTGATGGCATAGCGGCCAATGGCCGTACGAGATAATATTGCTGAATCCCGTTCCGATGGCCGAGTCGGATTTGATTATCTGCAGATTAAGTCGGACAATTATGAATCGGCAAACAGTATGTGGACCAAATGAAATTAGCCGCATTCGAACCCACAACCCATAAGAAGCAAAGATTTACTATTTAGGGTCATTCATTTTGAACAATCTTGATATATTTATTATTCGATCCCCCCCCCCACACACACACACAGTGTCAGTTAGTGTCCATGGTATCGAGGTGTCATTCCCGGCCATTGTGACACTGTAATCAAGGGGTTGGGTGTGGGTGTTCATCCGACAAGGTATATAACAAAGTTTTCTACCCGAGATGTTACCATTTGTACAAAAATGTTAATTCGTTTAGAACCTAATTACAAACCATCTTTTGTCTTCCTCACTGAAATAACCAATCACGTTAGTAAACCATAAACTATACCGTTGTTTTATTTTTATCATTATTATTATTATTATTATTAAATAGATATTTAATAATTAAATTCTAACAATCGATACCACGTAATAATTAAGTTGTATGATCAATGGCGATGGCGTGGCGGTCCATAAGAGATAAAAACAAGAGCCTGACAAGGGTCAGTTATACCAATCTTCAAAAACTACGATCTTTCTTCACTTTCATATCAGATGACGAACACCAAACACAGTCCAGGCTCGCCATTTTTATGTCCCACTTCAACCCATCTAGACGACAGCGCTGTCTGACCTGGCCATCCACCTACCACATTGTGAGCCAAGACTGAACAATCTTCAGTGTTGATCATCCACCGAAGACATTACATCAATATTATTACAAGATATTACATCAGCGGTATTTGGTAGTGGCCATTTTTACGTCCGTGGATATTAAGGCTATGGATCTAGCTGTACGTTCTCTCTGATTTAACAGATTAACAATGTTCAAATATCGTCTATATCAACGTGAAATCAACCTACGTTCCACATCATTGGCCAATCAGTCTGACCGTAACGTGCTATACCGACACTTCATTTAATCAAATGACACGAGCAACAAAAAATAAGAATATATATGTATATGTATATATATATATCTTTTATTTACACGTGATGAATTATATTTCAATGTGCGTGTTTAATTAACACAACATGAAATGCACAAAGCGGTATTTAAGTTCGCATGCCTGAGTGACCACAGATAAATTTTGTAACAAAATCTTTCCTTCGTGACATCACCATAAACTACAAAAGTTGCCTCTCGCAATTTTTCTCGTGGCTATATATCGACCACATTTACGTGGCTTATGCGTATGATGGTACAGTCTGACACAAAAAGGCGTTGATAATAATAATAATAATAATAAGGGTGCCAGATGACGACAACCATTCTGATGATGATGATGATGATGCTATCAAAACATTATCATCCACGAAATAGAGAACAGTTAGTTATCATTATTGTATCATATTCAACATGACCACGTTACTCATCCTACTGTTACAATATTACAATTGTGATATTTAGAGCGGTTCAGACATTATACTATAGATATTATACTTACAACCATACAGATGGTATACTTACATGCACTTTGGGTAACATAAAGACCCGATCCTTCACAATCCAAGAAAGTGCCAGATACTGAATAGTATAACAAATATGAAGGTAAAGAATGATAATGTGCTATTAATATGTTAGCAATCAATAACTATACATGTTCACCATCATCTGGAATAATAATTTAAAGTTTAAAAAATAATAGCTGCAGAATTCTCATTCCACACACACACACACACACACACACATCATAAATTTAAATAAAATATACACCACTACTACTACTGCCGCTGTTATTACACACAAACACACACACACACATATATATATATATATATATGCGCGCGCGCCCAAACGCAGAGACATAATACATTTAAATAAAATATACATCACCAATACTACTACTATTACTGCTTCTATTATTAGCACACACACACATATATATATATATATATATATATATATATACGCGCGCGCCCACACAGAGACATAATAAATTTAAATAAAATATACACTACTACTATTACTACTACTGCTGCTGCTGTTATTAACACACACACATGTATATATACACGCGCGCACATGTACTTGAAAAGGGTATTTACAACCGAAATTAGTCGTGCTATTTGAGCAGAGTGAAAATTATACTATTACTGCTATAGTTATTATAACTATATGGTATTATATGTACTAATATATATATATATATATATATATATATATAAGTATGTGTTTACCACATCCAGTTGTGAATTCTCCAAATAATTTTAAACTTACTTGAACCAATTTGAGGAATTATTTGCCATGCACACAAATCCTACCTCACTTGTAAACTACACGTCTACTGGATATATATATATATATATATATATATAGTTTCAACATGAGAATTTAATGAATTGAAACTAGTTGAATTTTAGTGAAAACGATTTTACCATCAACAATATTTTGAATATTTATAGTAATTATGTTACTTGATTATACTTAATATTTTCAGTGTATTTTAGTTGTAAATTTTTTTATATATTTCTATGCACGAGTTTAATATTTAATTCTAGATACAGACCCATATATTTTTCTTAATTTCGTTCTCATTGATCTTGTTTGAATCTAACAGACCATTTCAGATGAAGCAAATTTTTCGACAATCTCTGGAACATTTCAGGTTAGAAAAGCTTATCCAGATTTCTGCACACTATAGGAAGCAGTGGGATTTCAGACATTCCTCAGACAAGGATCTCCACAGATACGTTTGTTTTGTTGTTCGGAGATAATCCCCAGGCTGTCGCTTAATCAGCACAGCCTCTATGTTGGAGTGGTTTGAGAAACGCCCCCCCCCACCACTCACAGGGGAGCAGTACGGAAAGATGACGCCGAAATACCCTGAGGGTGGTCACTGCCAGAGTGTTTTACGTCCTCAGAGAGTCTTTAACGTCCCCCTTTATTTTAAATAATTCAGTGGAGACGGCAGCGCCATTTAACGCCATTTCCACCCACGATGTTGTGAGCCGAGAAATTAATCCCTGGAAAAGTTTCGACCTCTTACGGGGTTCGAACCTGTGACCGTTGGCACCAAGTGCCGGGTGCTTAACCGCTAGGCCACCGGAGCTCACTGTCCGGTAATTTCTTCTAATATCAGCAATAAGCATAAGGCCATTGTTTTTTGAATACTTGTTTTACAACCCCGCCGACCCACAGCTGAAACTCACCACCGGGAAAATAATAATAAAAAGAATAAAAGTCAATTTTATTTCCCCGCCAACCCGCCTGCGGCTGGCTAACCTTGGTTTTTTTTCTTCAAATTCAATCACAAAATAAAAAGATGTGGAAGTTTAGCACTTGGGAGTTTTTCCCCAGTAGCTACTAACCTAAAATATGCTTGATTAATTTAGGGGAGAAGTGGGGAGGTTGGACCACCTTACACTTCAATGGTTAGATCTTGGGTGACGAGACCATTGAAAATGGTGGGAGATATTGTTGACCCCTGAGGACAGCCAGTAGTGAGATCCTGGGGGTCAGAGATGGTTCCTTGAATCTTTACTTTTAACTTTCTGTTTGTTAGAAAGTTCTCTATCCATGTGATGAGCCTCCCTGATATGCCCAATGAGATAAGGGAGTCCAGCATGGAAAGATGATCAACGCGCTCGAACGCCTTCTGGGGGAAGGAAGGAACGAGTAGACTGGGTGTTCTTGAGATGGGGATTGCTCCCGTCGCTTCTGTGTTTACGTCTTGAAGTAGTGACTGAAGGAATGGATTGATGGCCGGGTCTGGACAGTTACTTAATTTCTTCTCAAAGAGATCCCAATCTGCTTTCTCTGTGATCCACCTGGGTGGTATATGGATCCCTGGAGCCTTATGGAATACATTGGTAATATCGATGCTGTTAGCTATGTGGTCTGGGGTGAGTCTTTCATTTTGGTGCCAGTGTGTAGCTGTGGTTAGCTGTGGGGACACGATGACTAGATCCAGTGTAGAGCGGTAAACCCTGTGGTTGGAACTTTTGGATCATTTATTACGATGCTCTCGGATCTGTTTAATTGGTCTAGTAGATGTTGGCCTGGTACAGTGTGGGGTGGATCGACCACACGTATATAAACATAGCGTAGACTTTTGAAATGTTGACACCTATCGACAAAAGTTCGAATTTTGATACGACCACTTTCAGTTGCTAATTGCTTTTGGTGGTGTATTGTTGCAAATTGCTTCAAGGTAAACAAAAAGACAATTATTCAGTGATATATAATGTTCCAGCTTAAAAGTTTATTAAGTGTAATAAATAACGAATAGGGTTTTAATGTTGTGGTCGATTCTCCCGCCTGGTCGAACCTCCCCACTTCTATATTTTTTTTGAAAAACAACAAATCGAAATACAACGAAATACTACCTATAACTAAGTATTAGCACAATGGTTTTGCTTGCGGTATACTTGAAAAAAAACTTTCTTCAGGCGTCACTCAACAAGTCGCCCATTTTGTCTTCCTTGACCCGTGCAATGGGGCGGGGTGTTTTTTTTTCTCGACCGACCCTATATTTTCAGTGAATTTTCGGAGGGGGGGAGGAAGTCAGTAAAACAATGGCCTAAGAGACAAACATAGTGTACTACTATCATTTGTGATTGTAATTCCAGTTAGATAAAGTGAAATTAAATTAATTGTTGAACAAATGGACATTTTATAAAACCCATGTCTCAAATCTATCTATGTGATCCCATGATATAGCATGCATCAGGACACATCGCAATGCATGTTTACCATTTTCATTTGATAAGCTCTCAGTTTCGGGTGTAGGTCAAAATCCCCCAGGACTAACAGCAGCCTAGGTTAAAAGCCCTCACCTCTTATTTTGAAATAGGTAAAACGCCCTCACTTTCAGATTAATACCCTAACCCCTAACCCATGTGTACTTTTTATATGCCACTATTAAAAATTTACAAAAAGAAAATAACATATCATCAAAGTATGCTTTTGATCGAAACCCCTCAGTTTCATATCTGTTTACAAAGTACTCTTTCAAATACGATGACATCCTATTATTTTCCATGAAAATTGGGTTGGAATATACGGCTATTTATACACATTTTCCTCGACACATACGAGTACTACAGTACTACGAGTGCTTTGTACTATAAACTGTGCCTATGGCTTGTGGCCAATCAATCAAGCATCAGCGTACAAAAACAGTTAGTGGATTGGCTTCATATGTAAACAAAACTAAAGTATTTGATCCATGTTTTTCGACATTACATTCTTGCAAAGATTATGCCGACAAATCTTGAATAATAATGCTTATTGATGGAAAAGACATCCACTTACCAAAATATCACAATGCAAATCCAATATAATAACTTTTTGAGTGAGATAACATGACCAAAACACAGGCCTATTCAGAGCTATCATAACTTTTTCATCTGAAACGGCGTATTTGATCTCCTTCTTCACAGAACAGTTTTGTACAATTCCATTACTGAAATCAATGTTCACACTATTCAAGTGAAACTGCACACCAGTGATAATCATATCACCAATCAATAACAGGCTAAGTTAATTATATACGCCAACCTTAATTAGCTTTGGTCAGCTTCCCATTACTGTCAAAATGACCTGTACTCACTTTCCAAAGTTCCTAAAGTCAAGATATGGATAAAACACCCTTCAAACATAGCGGGCCCAGGATATAAACACCAGTGTCGGTGGTCTGTAGCAGTCCACTCTACCAGTTAAGCCACGAAGATGCCCACTTAATTTCAGGAAGTCACAGGTTATCTCTCTCACATACAAACCTTTGTTTAGATTTTCATAAAGATCATCAATGAATGCATCGAGAGCAACTTTCTCATCATCTGGCAGCTGAAGTTGTTCGCACCGAGTGACCCAACGTGATATGGAGCTAGGAAGATAACAATATACATTCTGGATACCATGAGAGCTGAGAAATAGGTAAACACTTAATAAACTGTTATCACATTATGAGTGTGGTAAACACAGGGATTGTTGAGACATTACACATGTCTCAGTCACCACTCTGGATTCAGTCTCCTGAAGAAACATCCAGAGTTTGTATTCATGGTTTTGAGATTCTCTGTGCCTTATTGTAAACATCTGCTGGTTATTTATCCAGCAATAAACAAGTATCTTAGGAACTAGGAGAGAGGGGGGTGGGTGAATTCTGATTTTTGTTACACATTTATCCACCCACCTGGTGCCAATTCCTTGACCATTAGTGCCTATTAAGGCAACAAGCGATTGGAATCCTTCAGTGCTGAACCACTGAAATGAAGATAAGAATTTGTTCAGTTTCTAACCGAGCATAATTAACATATGAACAGATGTAAAAGATATGATTTATTTATTGGATATAAAAAGGACCCCCGGGAAATGTAGCTTACCATAAATAATAAATACCATTAATAGTATATATATATATATATATATATATATATATATATATATATATATAAAAAATACAATAATGTACACAAAAGCATTGCTCAGACTTGGCTGTCCCAATTCACAAGCATTGGTCTGCTGTGGAATAAGAGTTATATGTACCGAAGCTGCCCTAAACAAGTTCTGACCAGTTATATAAATTTGTTTGCACTGGTTGGTGAAATAGGTACGAGTGAGAGATGGAGTGAGTGCTTTGCTTTGCCTGTCTGCTGGTCAAATGTAGGACAAACGACCAGTGGCGATTTCCTAGAGAAACAACAGACAAATAAAGGTAGGACTCAAGACAAGAACCCACATCTGGAGGTTTATAGGGCTGTGTTATGATAACCACTATCAAAGTGCCAGCATATGACAAAGAAGCACCTCCATATGATAATGAGAGGTTCAGATTGAGTTCTTTTACCAAACAATGAAAAAACACAATAGACACAGGTAACAAGGGAATTTGATCCCACAACCACCGGCTTATGAAATAATAAAGAAGTTCCTTTGTTGTTGACCAATGACAGATGGCTTAATAAAGACGAGCATAATAGATCACTGTTATGGGGAATAAAAACTATTCAGTAAATAACTTACTACCCGGTGTAATATTTACATCAGAAGCTCAACTGATAAATATCTATTGAAATGTTCTATCTAGTAATAATCTTCACTTATCTTCTATTGTGTGTGTGTGTGTCTGTGATATAGTGTCTGCTGACAAAAATAAAATTAACCAATCACAAAACCCAATATGTTGTCTTATTATAAACAACATCATCTGGAGAAAATTCATGGTGTTCATTCGACATACTAGAATGACAGCTCAATTAATCCAATGCCAGTGTTTAATTGACCACATCTTCTGTTTTGTTACAAAAAAACATAATTATAAACACTTTAAACACTGATCACTATTATTATTCGGGCATGAGAGTGGCATTTGAAAAGAAAATCCTGAAATGGAGGAAAGGATGTTGCAGAACGGAGTGAACCAAATGAACCTGGGGGGGGGGTAAATTAGGGTTTTGTCCATTGTTAAGACTATCTAAGACTACTTGAGTGGGGATAAAACGTGACTTTTGAAAGAACCATCAGTCCACATCTCCAAAACGTTAATTTCTGCTTTGGAAAAACCAGAAATCTGGTAAAAACCGGAAACTCTCATCCCTGATTAGTATACACGGAAGATTACGGTGCTTACTTCCTGAACAGTCTCATCATATAACACTTCAGTTAGAAGAGATCTAAACGTTTCCAGCTGATTCTGAAGAAAAAAAAATATTTGTATATTAAAAACCAAAAAAATGGAAATTAAAAGGAAAGATCAGACAGCATTATAAGAACTTTACTAAAAAAATATTTTATTCGTGCAAATTCATAATATTAAGTTTAGCATGATTTAACATCAGATAACATAACTGAATAATGTGACACAATAACTGAATTGATCAACTTCTAATAAACATTAACATAAAATTATGACAATAAGTAAAACAATTCCCATTATTTATAAACAATATTTAACAGAAACAAATGATAATTCAAATATTTTCAAGATTTATTAATTTTTGAAGAACAAAGAAGTAAAGAATCCAAGCTCTGAATTATTTTGGTGTATTACAGAAAAGTAATAACATGTGATCAGTTTTATTAACAATTGTGATCTGCAACAACAATAATAATAATAATAATATACGAAATTTATATAGCGCCCTATATAACCTGTAAGAAGGTTGCTCTAAGGCGCTTGACAATAAATCATTATATGGATGTAACAGATTTACATCGTTCTTTCCAACCAAATACATAATAGAGAAGAGCATGGGATTTAGTAAAGACTAGGAGCTCTGACAAGATCTTGGATCCATATCATCTAAACAACATTCTTGAGCTCTCATAACAGTGAATAAAGTGGCCACTTCAGGTGTCATTCAGCGAATAAATTATAAATTAACAACATAATTGGAACGTTAAACAAATAATTCACACCATAATGGAAGATAATAGATGATTGGTATGGGGAGATTTTTATCTTCCTCGATATAAGCTAAACTTCTCAAGCGTAACATTACAAGACCTAAAACTTGGAGCATCATCTACCTGAAATTGAGCTCCTAATAACTTGTGTGCGATGTCCTGCTCTTGGTTAACTGTTGCTTTGCAAAATTGGCTCAGTGCTTGAAGAAAGTTTGATTTGTCGGCCGACTAGAATGGGAGAAAAGTGAAATGTTACAGCGAAATATTCAACGTTATGAGTGTTCATTCGTAAACACGAAGGTGTCATCTGCTGATATTGTAAACCGTTTAATAATTTATGTTGAATAAATACAAGATAAACGTCCTTACAGTGCAACATATTACGAGTGTAAAATGGTGAACGTATAACACAAAACAAAATATGAGGAATAAGGGAATCTTGGTGAAGATGCATTTGAAAAGAGATAACAACATTTGTATATCAATCTTTAATATCATACTCTTATTGTACAGTGGCTATGGGGAAATTAACTTTGACCTTTAACTGCCTTAGAAATAAACAGTTATTATTATTATTTTAGCATCATAATCAAGTTTAATTGTGCTAGAAACCTAAAGAAATATGCACAGCACAGCAAAAAGCATTTTCTGTGCATAGGTGTGTGTGTGTGTGTGTGTGTGTGTGTCTGTGTGCATACATGTGCAGAGAGTAAATATTACAGAGCCTAAATTGACAAAGTGAGTTTCAAGAACTTTACAAAAACCGCCTCCATTTACCTGTTTAACAGTTGCCATAATCTTTGCCAGCAACATAATGCTACAGGTTTCTGGTGGATAATGAACTTGTCTGAAAATAATACACATTATACATAAGTGTATTTGTTATATATACAGTCTAACCTGCTCTAAACGGCCACTTGTGGGGACTCGCTGAAAGTGGCGTTTATAGACGGGTGGAGCTTCCAGACAGGTTGAACTCCAGGCACTTACTGTTCATTTGAAACTTTCAGGGCTGAAAGCTGTGTCATATGGCTGTATACAATTGCAATAAAATGAAGCTTATGAATAAACCTATGATTGGCAGATTAAGTCAAATTCTGGATTTTGTTAAGTTCTACCAACTTTGCAAGTTAATAATTTCAAAACACTGATAGTTAGCAATGTTCAAACAATACAATTGCAATCTGTTTATGGTAATAATAAAAAACACATATAAAAAAGAATACACATATAACCTGTACTCGGAATTTAACCACCAAAACCTGAAATAATTATGTTATGTCTTTTATTTGTGGGATTATATCAGCATGTGAGATAAGTGATAGGTGAAAACAATGCTGTGTGGTAGAGCTCAGTTCTCTTCTACCCAAGCTTCCTTCCACACTAAAATTAATTTTCAAAATATGCACATTTTCCAGGAAGTATTGCAAAAGGTATCAGCTGCCTCTCTGTCTATTTGCTTTAAACTGCAACAGATTCGTGAAGGGAAAAATATGAAGAAGACGATTTCTGGAACTAAATACCCAATAAGCATTAGTTTTACAAATTTAGGCTTGCTCATTCAAGAATCAAAACAGAAAATTTACTTGTGATGATATCTTTGGTGATTTTTGCAATTCAATTTTATGACTTCAACTGATCGATTCTGATTTTCTTAAATCATCATGGTCCTAGTCCAAATAGATTTGTATGTTACTGAAATCGCTAAAGAGAACTAGATGCTGAAATATCTTAAGAAGATAGTCTTTCTCTCTTGTAATAAGAAGCATCTATCAAGCTGTCAGATTTATGTAAATGAACCAATGACTATGTCTGTTAATAGTGTAGTAGTAGTTTGGTTGAGTATGGGGGGGGAGGTTAAGATCACGAGGATAGCTAAACCAGAACATCTAAGACCCAACTTGATCAGGATCAAGATGGCTATATAATCCTTGTAACATTTGATGTCGAACACATGACTTTTTTCCTTCCATCCATACAGTTTGGCATTCCAGGAATGGCTAACCTTGAGTGATTAGAATGATTTCCTGATAGTTTACCAGGTAGAGTTCGTGAGTATTATTGTGGGATTTGGGATTACTTTTATAACCATTACACATTTAAATCATATTATCTGAGAGTGAACTGTTCCTTTAAACCATTTTTTTAAATAATGAGTTCAAAGTGCTTGTGAATTGATGTTAACTCATCTGTTGGTGCTGCCATTTTGAAGCCATACACACACACCAGACATTCCTCGCATCAGTAAGTACAAACTGTTCGTATGACCCAGTTGTAATAATGTAAACAAGAATCAGCAAAGGATTTAATTTCGGAAAAAAAAATGTATTCATGAATATTACAGTATATTTGGCCAAAACAGCTTCACATGTTAACAAAATCACTTAAGAAAATCATACAATGAAATTCCTTATCAAGACCCTTTGTACTCTTCTAGTGTGAAATGTTTACTGAGCTGTCGGATTTATGTAAATGAACTGACGACTGCATCATTTAGCAGGTAGTTTGCAGATTAAGTCTGTACACTTTCATAGAAATACTAACAACTTGAAAGCCTCATTAGCATATTACATACTTCCACGCTTCTTGTAGTTTCAGTAATGGATGGCTATTGTCAGAGGCTGACTGGCCAAGACACAACACTTTGTGATATTGTGATAATGCTGACTGTTCGCATTCTCTGCTGCAGTAGCTCACCTGCAATTTACAAAAGCTTTATTTGAAAAATATACATTAACAAGATGTATTAAAATGCGCCAACAGCAATAAGAACGAGGAGGAACCATGGGTCACTCGTTTCAACCAAAAATCAGGAAGGCATGAGCAAAATCAGTCAGGAAAAAGCCCTTACTTTCATTTGTTGTATAAAAAAATTCACCACTTGAACAACCAGTGTACATCAAATGGGACTGGCGGTCCACTGATGGTGTATAATCCACATGGTTCTAGGTTCAGTCCCAAATTTTTAATTTGAAGTGGATGGTGCGAGATCTTAAAGTCAAGAAATTTAGTAGTCCCAGTTTTTTTAATTTTACAATACTCCTCCAATGATAATTATCTAAACTTCTCATATTTCTTTTAGCAATTTGCTTGTTGTCAAGTTTTCAGTCCATAAAAATTAAATGGTGAATCATATTGTTAACATAAGTGAAAAAAACATATATTCCCCAAGATTTATTTAAATTAATGCTAACAATTAATCTATTTCAAAAAGCTTAAAACCTATTTATACAGAGTTAAAAATTTTAATTACTGTATATTTATTTTGTCTTTTGCTCTTATCATACAGTATTAGACAAAAGGTTTGGAATGCAAAATAGCTGTAATTATATACATACTTGAAAATTATCTAGTGATACTCTAGAAAGGGTATATGCATCTATATACTTGTAATATTTAACTGTAGATATCTGTATTTGTGCCACTGAGCTCAATCCTTTTCAAGGATATTAGCACTATAGGAGTCTGTTATTATTATTATTATTATTATGTATTCATTCATATAAATAGGTCTTAAGAAAATAAAGCACCTTAAAGATATTAATAAAACAATATTTAAATAGAAAGGATATGTCAAAAATATAACTAAATCCAATTCCGTTGTGTTTTCAGCAAGTAAATATCTACCCATAAGTTTTCCTTCAGCAAATATGCTAACTTCATTTGATCGTGTTTAGAATGAGCTCATGTTGCAGAATAAATTCTCATTTCTGTTCTTTTCTTGTTTATATAAAATTACTAACAAAGTAGTGCAATTATAATATTCATGCATCAGGATCAATAATTAGTGGCTTATTATTAGTAGACCTGTAAGTTAGATGGCAGTGATTTCATTTCTGGCTAAATGCCTCAAAAAATGCTTCAATGTATATGATACCATGTGCTCACTTGACAGTGCTGACACGTAGTGTGTTTTTCTTTCATTGTTTCACAACATTCTTGATGTGGCAGCTCCAGGTTTGGTGAGTTTGTCAGTCTGCGGCAAGCTTCCTCCGCTGTTTCGAGTGGTTGTAGACAATGATCACACGCAGTATAATTGTAGAATGCATTCCAGAGAAACTGGGCGCACACGAGTGGCTGTTCTTCAAAAAGTACTTCTCCTTCTTTGAAGTCACTTGTAGCGAAAAGCCCTCGACCCTAGGAATAAAATAGTGACTGGGGTTTGAAAAATAAAGCACTGTTCATCAAATGCTTCAATATGTGGTCATTATCAAGTTCAACACTTGCCTTAAAATTTCCAAACAAAAACATCTTTACAGCAAAATAATAAATAGTTGTTTCCTGATTTGTATTGTCATATAACTTAACTATTATAGATATAAATCTATGCAAGTTGATACTGGTGTTCAGAAAAAAGGTCCACATCCAAAAAAAATTCTATGTGTTTAAGTATGACCATAACTTTAGTGGTTTCACTGCAATTTTTGACAATGCCCCACTACTAGCTTATAGATTGATTATAAAAAGGGGATTAAATCATTTGTTTTTGTTTTGTTTAAAAATACACCACACAATGAACCTACATGCTATATAATGTCATATATTGCTAATATTTGATATATTTAAGAGAGCATGAATTTTCTTGCTGTTCCAGTCTTATAGTTATAGATGTCTTTATTTGGAAAGTTTTAAATGCAGGCATAGCACAGAATTATAGAAATACTGGAAAAATTCCACTGAAGATCTAGCATTTGTAGACTTTAAAAACATTTATCATATCCCTGAACACATCTACAAAGATCTCCTGCATGCATATGCACAGATTAAATTTTTTTAACACAGTGATGATTGGTGTTTTACAGCCACTTTTGTGCGCATGGTATTGATAGGCTAAATGGGCTCCAAAGGTAATGAAGCGAATTCAAAGATGAAATAACCTTCAGACATGTCCACGCCGAGATTCGAACACAGGTGGTAGTGATCTGTGGTCCAACACACTACTGCTAGACCATGGAGGCGTCCTACTTGTAAGACAGTAGGCTATATAAATAACAAGATAATCATAGTTTTTACATTGTATATTTGTTTAATTGTATCTGTTTCCATAGTAACCCAGTAATAAACAACAGAACAAAACTTCACCTGTAGACTTCCAACAACCATCGGTATACCACATTTTGTGTTTGAGAAGAGAAGCTACAAAAAAAAACACATTATTGTGCTTTTTTACAGTTTTTAACATGAATTGGACTATTGTATATTTTAATCACTTCTTACTGAGCCAGCAAACAATTGGCTGCATTCGGAGACTGGCCGTCCAGTCAGGTACAATTTGTTTTATGTGTCAGTTATATCATCTACTCATGTTTCTACTAAAACGTTTAATTGCAATTGATTTGTTTCATTCGATGTTTTGAAAACATGTGCCAGCAATAATTAACAATTTCAATACATCATTAACTGTCTTCGCATTTTGTTTTATGTATAAACTTTGCTAATATTTTTGGATGTGAAATCAGTTCAACATCCACATATCTCTACCAGTAGTTCAACGTTCTTGATAATTTCAACATGTGACCCCATGTCTGGTGCTCACTGAGAGCAGTTATATTGTAATGATTAGCTAGTCAGTTAGTAGTTAAATATTTGGCAGTGAGCTCATTCCCCACTGCCTGATATCATTGATTGCAATAGCATCATACAACCAGATGATTTAACCAATTTACCCACTGCCTAGAGAAATACAAGACAATATAACACACAATGATAAACCCCACTAACTAAACCACTGACTGTCTGAATATTTGGGTAATATACATTTAGCAACAAGACGCAGAGCTGCCAACATTTGAAAATTGAAGAGCAATAATTTTCATGCAAAACACGACCTACGGCTCACATGACACCATACATCATAAAACCTTTTGTGAAAGGTTCAACTGCTTTTTTCATTTAATCAGATTTTCCCCACATTTAATAACAATTATTAAGTCATCACAAGTCTGCACTTTCAGTACATGATTACCCTACATATTCTACACCATACTAAAATCTGACTGACATTGTAATTTGAATCATCACTGACTCATATCTCCACAAGAACATTTGTTTCAGTGCGACCACTCACTGCCATATTTTTTCGCTATCTCTGTATCAGGAAACATTATACAAAAGAGAGGATCTCCAGCATAGGTAAAACCTGTCACCCCTAGAAAATCTTGGGCCATCCTAGAAAAATTGGACCATTCCAATTCTCTGGCCCAGCAAAGGCATTGAATCCATGCGGTCTAGAGCAACTGCCATGTGATCGGCACCACAGAGGCTGTACTGAACGAGTGGCAGCCTGGGGACACTCCCCGAAATACAAGCAAGCAAGCCGTGTGATACAATGTACAGCTAAGACAGCGACAGAATTGCACAGTATGGAAATATTACAGGAAAAAGGCAGATTTATGGTAGTTTTCTGAGTGCAAGCATAATGGCATAATGAAGAACAGAAAATCGTAATTATTCCACAAGAAATCGTAATTCACCACGTTTAAGATTGTGAGATAAAAGATTGAGATTATTTATTTCTGGTATCTGTACAGTGATATACATTATAATGCTGAATAAATTTGATTTGATAATGACTGTTTTGTAGTAATAACAACATGTATGTATCACTGTGAAGAGATAGTATGTCTCAGTCTCAGCAAGTGGTGGATTAGTTAGTTATTCTTGAGCAGATATGTTGGCAGACCATCAGTAGTATAAATTCGCATGGCTATTGATAATGTTATCATTTACATATACTCTCTTGAGGTGCACATATGACATACAAATAAATACTTTGCAAATGCTGAATATTGTGGTCAGACAAACTGTTTTATCTTGAAGTTGCGAAGTGTTATCTTACACATTATTACATAACATTCAACAAGTTCAATGGAGGTAGACCGCAAGATTCTGTCTGGCAGCATCTTAGATCTGCGATGGTGGCTAGAAAAGAGTATGCAAAATGCAAGATGTGCAATAATCAGCAACTTGCCAAAGCTTATCGCCCCAATTTACATCATGTCAAGTGTAGTGTTGTACACCAGTTACCAGGGGCTGAACTCATTCCTAAATGACATCTGCATAACGTGCATGTAAACATAGTCTAAGACACAGAACTGTCAAAAGCATATTACTCACTTATCAGTTTTGTACTTATCGCAATTTTGTTAGTCGGAACCTGACAGAATTATTATTATAATGTCAAACTGGGTTGGAAGTATACAGCACTCCTAAACTAGATTTTAAAATGCCATTACATAATAAATGGGGCTGAGTTGTCTTAGTGTTAAACCATTATTGATTTGAGTCGTGTACTTTTAAGGGAAGAGTTTACCATCAAATAATATGATTTAAATGTATAATGCTTATAAAAGTAATACCAAAATTCCAAAATAATAACCACTAACTCCACCTGGTATCATAGATATAAGGAAATAATCCTAATTACTGGAGAGTAGCCAGTACAGTTTCCTCCAATGCCAGATTGTATGGCAGGAAGAAAAGGTTAAGACATCCTCATGACCTTAATCTTCCCCCATGTTAAACCTACTAACTAACTGACCCCATTATTAGTTCATTTACATAAATCTGACAGGTAATACAAACAGCTTGTAATAAGTTACTTCAGATTTCAGCCATATTCAGGATCATCTGGTATGGCTTACGGAATACTGCCACACAAAGTGCTCCGATTTTAAGGTTTTCTTTTTATTGAAGACATGACTGTGTGAAGAGACTAGGCGGGTTTTCTGGCAACATGTAGCTCCCTCGACAACATTGTATGAAAGCTCAGGAAGATCATCTGCGAAAACAAAAGCTGGTAATTTGTTACCAATGTCCAGGTGTTCGAGGATTTCAGGCACCACAAAACTACAGTGAGTTATGTCAGTCATGATACTGATATCAGGCACAGCTGGAGTGTATGGAGTAGCTGGTGACATGGGAGGCATACGGATCGCAAAACCTGGCGAGCATTAACTCGCGTTCATAGTGGTAAGAAGCCCGGGGGCGGTGTTATCAAAGGTTGTTTGGAAGGACCTGCCTCTGGTGAGTTTAGTTCGCTGTTCAGGCAGCGTCTTTTATCAGGCACAGTCTCTGACATTATCTCCATTGTCATATCTACAGCCATATCTTTTTCTTCAC
Source organism: Paralvinella palmiformis (assembly GCA_025642065.1). Classification (NCBI taxonomy): domain Eukaryota; kingdom Metazoa; phylum Annelida; class Polychaeta; order Terebellida; family Alvinellidae; genus Paralvinella; species Paralvinella palmiformis. The sequence goes on from JAODUP010000833.1 coordinate 137,775, forward strand.
GTTTACAATGGTCACATAACCAATCAAAATCCGAATGGTCGGTTTTGGGTTGCATGTAATCTTCGCAGGAAATAGTAGTATTGCAACTAATGTGACACCACCTCTTGCACACATCACAGCTAACAGCTAAACTGTTTCCACGAACACCTTCAGTGCAGACAATACATGGATAGTTGGGAGCCATCTTGCAAATGCAGCTCAATATATTTTTGTTTTTGCCTTTGCATGTACGTACGTACTGACAACTAAGTTATGAATGATTTATTAGAAATAATCTAGGCTTTTATATGTTATGAATAACTTACTAATTAAATAAAAATGATTAGAATTTATTACCAACTGTGAGTGACGCAGGCTAATAGCAATTAATGAGTAGGTACTGGAAAGTGACATGTGTCAGTCATCTGACTTTGATCAAATTGCGATCATCCACTGATCATCCACTGAGGCAACATTATTATGTTAATTCTATTGTGGAGTAGGTACTCCATTCTATAAAGATAAATCATAAAATATTTATCTTTATGCAAAAAATTTAACTTTCACTTATTTTATGAAAACTGATATGACAGTTTAACAAAAGAAGCTGTTGATCATAATCAATGAATTTAAATCTAATAATAGTCGTAGTATAGTATATTTTGTTCAATAATAATGCAGGGCACCTCCGTGGTCTTAGCGGTAGCGTGCTGGACCACAGATCACTACCAACTGTGTTCGAATCCCGGCACGGGCATATCTGAAGGTTGTTTCATCTTTCACTTCGTCTCATTACCTTTGGAAGTCGCTCGGCCCATTTAGCCTACCTTGTGCACAAAAGTGGCCGTAAAACATCAATCATCATCTTCAATAATAATGCAGAATCAATTAGTTCAATCAGGTGATAGTGAGTTAGAAACGTATTTAATAAATATACAATTGAACACTAGACCAACCCTGCAGCCATTAGATTTAATAACTGTTCTTTTCATGTTTGTTCATTCTCCAATCATGGAGGTTAATAAATAATATTTTTAATAATGGCGAAATGTCCAATAGGGCGAAGTGTCTTGGGGGCGAGATGTCCAAGACTGGCAAGAGGGCGAGGTGTCCACAGACCAGATATACATATAGTCAATTAACCAGCACATTGAAATGGATCATTTAATATGTGGTTGATTGTGTTCATATTTTGACATCAATTTACGTTTATAATTTGTGTGAGCATATTTATATTAGATTCTAGACGTTTAGTCCTGTAACATACTCAGATACTGTTCCTTAAAATTTTAATCAAGTTTGAGTTGACATTACCAAGTCCAAGTCTTATGAGTTAACTAAAACTAAAGATCTAGCATAATTAATAAATTATAAGGTCAAACTCTGAAACTGGATTAGATATGGTTGAGTAGATATATATCTACTAGAAGCTATATCGATGAACTCGGAATGACAGATGTCAAATACTAATTAGATAGATCCACTAGCCTATACTACTAGAGGGTCTACATCTAGACTACTATCTAGATCTAGATAGTATACCAGATCAAGCCTGAAACCGTGACAGGCAAGAAAATAAACCCGATTATCGCTCACAAGTGGTCCTTTAATAAGTAAGACACAATCTGACTTACAGCCATCACCTGGTAGCTTTCTTCCCGTTTTATTTAATTAGTTAAACAGTAAGCACATTGATAAATCAGATATACCTTGTGTGACGCTGAAAGACGAATATCAACTCCATGTGCCATCCCAGTTTTGTTTATTTTATATATCCGGGTGATGGCGCCACTCTCTTTTAAGTCTTTACAAAGTTTTCCAGCTGATCACTATTATTACCGTATTATTTATTACCAAAGACTATTTATGAGAATCCCCAGGCTGTCGCTTATCTGGCACAGCCTCTATGTTGGAGTGGTTGACAAAACGTGACAATTATGTGTTTGAGTAATGCTTTGCATCTATAATGGCAGCATGCATTGTATGCTTCACTGGGAGTTGAGATTGAGATGTGTGTTGGATTGGAACAGGTCGAGGTCAAGGATAATAATTGCGTAAAGCACCTTAGAACAGCTATCTAGCTGAATAGGGCACTATAAATGTCACATGCTAAACAACTTAACTTATAAGTGAGGCAAAACATTTGACAAAAGGCACTTCCGTGGGATTAATCTATATATACACTGTAACAATGCTTTATTATTATTATATATATATAGTGGTGGGAAAAAGTTTTTGAACACCCAGTTTCTATTTTTTCATCATCTTTGTTTAATAAGGTTGTTTATTTTTGAAATCATTTATTAAATGATATCTTTAAGAAACACATCAATGTGTTTTAGGCCATTTGTACATAAATTTGACAGGAATATAGAATATTTAATATATATATTGCAATAACAGAAGTAACAATACCGTAATAACCATGTATAAAGACTTAACAAACATGAAAAATAATCACCATGGATGGCAAATCACAATGAATATTAATTAAATAATACATGATTAGGATATTTCATAAGTCAATATTTGATTCGTAAGCCACGTGTATGCGTCAATGCCTGGATTCTCTTTGGCACGCTTTCAACTAGGCGTTTGTACTGTTTTAGCTTGATATTATTCCATTCATCGACCACAAACCTCCTTAGCTCTTGCATAATTCTTGGTTTACGTTCAGAAACTGCTGCCTTGATGATGCGCCACATATGTTCTATTGGACTCGTTTCCGGAGATTGTGCAGGCCAATCCAGAAGCTGGACTCCATGCTCGTTCATTCAAGTCTTGTTAGCTCCCGAAGTGTAGCATTATCCTATTGGAAGATCCAATGCTGAGCACGTGGGCGATTGAAAAGAGCACGAGCTGATGGGAGCATGTGATGTTCTAAAAATTTGACTATACTTGGGTGTATTCATCGTCCCGTCACAAACGGTTAGCTGTCCAACACCCCCAGCACTCATGCATCCCCAAGCCATTATGCTTCCTCTTCCATGTTTCACAGTTGCAACTGTGCAAGCAGGTACATATTCTTCCTCGCATATCCGTCGGATTCTGACATTTGCTCGGGTTGGATATAACTGGAGGCTGGACTCATCTGACCATATAATCTTTTCCCAGTGTGCTTGTATTCTGTTACACCCACTGACGATGTTCTTCACCCCACAGACGTATCGCTCCTTTTTGTTTCTCCGCTATCAATGGGCTTTTTCTTGCAATACACGAATTGAAACAATGTTTCAAAAGTCGCCCACGAATTTTGGAGTGCCAAAAGGTTAGGTACTTGGACCAAGTAAGTATTGTTTGTATTCAAAACCAATTGGTGCGATATGTGGCCGACATAATTTGCTCTACCACTGTTATGCAGGTTTGGTTTGGTTTTGTTGTTCGGAGAGAATCCCCAGGCTGTCGCTTAATCAGCACAGCCTCTATGTTGGAGTGGTTGAGAAACCTCCTCCCCTACCACTCACAGGGGAGCAGTACGGAAAGATGGAGCCGAAATAACCTGAGGGTGGTCACAGCCAGAGTGTTTTACTTCCTCAGGGGGATATTAACGTCCCCCTTTATTTTAAATAATTCAGTGGAATCGTCAGCCACCCACGATGTAGTGAGCCGAGAAATTAATCCCTGGAAAAGTTTCGACCTCTTACGGGGTTCGAACCTGTGACCGTTGGCACCAAGTGCCGGGTGCTTAACAGCTAGGCCACCGGAGCTCACTGTCTGACTCCTAGATTTGTCTTTCAGACTACACAACTGCTGGAATCTTTTGATGATCATCTTAGCTGTCGTGTGCCTACATCCGCATCTTGTAGCAATCTGACGATATCTACATCCCTCTTCGTGGAACACATGCATCTTCACACGGTTTGAGTACGGTATATGTTCCTCATCTTTGCCATTTGTATTTATAATACGAATATTCTTTTTATAATATTCCCTTTGTTGATAACCTAAAGCCTCAAAAATTGTGTTTTATATCCATATTCGTCTTTTTATAAATTTCATTCAATATGTCTCCAAAAAATACGTGATTTTACTTTTTTTAATTTATTAATTCTTTACAATATTATTATTTATATCTTATTTAAACAACTCACTAAAATAGTTTTCTACAACAATACAGGTCGATTAGCACACACACTGAGATATGTGCATTATTTGGAAGAAACACAAATTCTAGCCAGTGTTTAAAAACCTTTTCCACCACTGTATTTATATATATCCCAAACGTGTCACTAGAGTAAGATAAGTTTTTCATCCAACCAAAGAGCTGGTAAGGATATATACCAGAGTAAAAACTATTTATTTTAAACACGAAGGATTTTTTTTAAAATTTCTTATTGATAAACGTTATGCCGACAAAACTAGAATTGACTTAAAGAATTAAGCGTTACTTGGTAGACAGTGTAAGCTAGGCATATATGTTGAGTCGTGATCCTTACGATCGTCATGTATTAAATATGTTATTGATGTCATTTTAATGTTGATAAATGATGTTTTAATATGATATGTTTTTACCTAATATATTTGTGATTTGTTATATTTCAACCTTTTACAAAACTCATCTTTTCCACTATAGTCATCCCGTTAATTTTAATGTATGGTGCTGATTGCTTTATACAGATACAATATTGCTGAATAGTATGTATTTAGTGCATGTGTATTTAGGTACTCTTATTTTGAAGGCTGAATAGAATACAAATATAAAAATTGCTAATACGTTGATACTAATAGACCTATTTCAAATTCTATATTTATCAAATTTAGAATTAGTCCACATGAGCTAGATCTATGCACTGGGAATAATTCTACCATGGCTTTGTGGGGTATTAAGTTACAGACAATATACGTCTCTCACATTTAAAGTAGAAAGCTACGTAAAACAACTGTCATTTTGCGTTTTTCTTATTATAATCAAAACCCTTTTTTCATCCGGTCACCACAATTTGTAATGAATGACTGAATTTTAGAACGGAGTAGATCTAAATATTCAAGTACGTCTTCGATGTAATAAATTATGATGAGAACATTTATAGGTGTTGAATACTAAAAAGGTTTAGTTAGTTAAATAGACTAATGAAATGTTATTAATTGCAACGATTTACGTCATGAGTTGTGTTACTGTTAAGATATTGTGATGATACTGGTGATGGTTATGTACTGGGCGATAATATGATATTTGTCTCGATGGGTCAAATCCAACTTGCTACGGAGTTATTTGAGTTATTCATTATATAATGAGGAATATTTTTGTGATATTTTATACACACAGAGAGTTCCTATTATGTCACAATATATAAATATTTATAAAAATGTACATTTGGGAACTGAAATCAGAAACGGCATCATATTTTGTTAGTAATGTGCCTTATCAGGCTTATCACCTTATCGGCTTATGTGGGCGAGTCGCCGATACAATCTGAATCATCAATGTGTTGAATGTCAAGAATTGAGTGAGACTGAGACAACCTGTGTGGCGGCGGTAAACTATAGTAGGCAGTGCCTGCACGTACGTGAGCCGTACGTTTAGACCCGTAGTCGAATCGTATGGCACTTATTCTGCGCATGTGTATGCTTTTATTTCCAGTTACATGAGTTGTATTTTTAACCATTAATCAATTTAATGGCATTACATATTATTTGTGATATTTTCATTCTACTGTGATATTTATTCTATAATAATGGTTGTATGTATATGATTTTGAATAAATAAAATCAATCAATCAATCAGGTGCATGATTTTAACATGTGAGCAGTATGTTTACAGGGTTCATACAGATCCTTGAAAACCTGAAAAGATCTGGAATTTGAAAATTTGGATTTCAGGCCTGGAAAGTCCTGGAATTTTTGTAGCGGTCCTTGAAAGCCCTGGAATTTGGACATTCACAATTATCAATTTATTATAGATCTCTATTTCCTATTATAAGCATACAGGAATTCTGTGGTCACACTACTAATACAAACACTGACTCGACATTTCAGTAGTAGTACTACTGAAATGTCGAGTCAGTGTTTGTATTAGTTTGATGTCAATCCACTGAGCTCCTGCTTTCATTGAAAATATGGGTGTATGTTTTCGTGCATTAAGAGTTCACAAATTCTTTGAAAAGGTCCTGGAATTTGACATTGGAAGGTCATTGAAAATCCTGGAAAGTCATGGAATTTGAGATGTCAAAATGTGTGAACCTTGATTTAGTGCTCAGCTCTGTTCTATGACTATGAGCATTTACATTTAATGTCAGCCTTTACTTTATCATTGGTACATATTATTTGTGATATAAAAAGTATGCATGTGCATGTTGATATACATAAGCTCTACAACTATGAGTTATACTGCAAAATTTAATAACCGTCAAAGCTGTACCATAGTAAAATGTCAGAATAGTTTTATTAACTAAATGAACAAACATAAATGATAATGCAAAGCACTGACCAATAGTCAAATACTGTATATACTCGCATATAAGACACACCTGTTTTTAGGACCCATAAACCCCCCTGGAGTTGAACCCATGCATAAGACTCACTAAGATCAGCAACATTGATTCAAAACCCAAACATTCATCATCATCACTCTCTTCACTGAACATCTGTTTGTGTGTCATCATGTAGTTGCCTTCTTCATTGGAGTCAGTGTCAGATTTGTCATAATGTTCAGCCCACAATACATCATCTACTGTGCCATATAAATCATTGCTGATAAAGCACTTCTTGAATGGTTTGGTAATGATGGCTTGGTTGATTTAATCCCAGGCCGTTTTCACCCACTGTGTGACGATAGGTAATGACAGCCGCTTCAGGTTGCCTGCTGCTGTGCATTCATTTCAATAATGCTGTTTGAAGTAGTATATTAGTCTTTGTGATTACATCACTAATTAGAGCATCGATTAAATAATTATGGCGGTTATCACGATTAAGTTTGGATTTGAAAGACAACAGAGAAAACACACCTAATAAATTTGTTTATATATTCATTATTAATGTTGAAAAACAATATTATTGTATTTCCCCCAAATTATGCAAAATATTACCTTCCCTTTTAGTATGACCTGCATATAAGACACACTCGATTTTGACATAAATTGTGGAGTATATACAGTAGTGAAATACAAGATCCAGGTTTATACATGGAATATATTATATACATAACACCTCCAAATTATATTTGTGTGCAAATTATAGTTTTAAACATTGGTATATAGGTCTATGTAGCCTAGTGATAGTATACTTGATATATATACATAGAACTTAATAAATATAAAACATTTTGTATAATAAAACTCACTAATTGTAAAATATATAAAGCAGAGAAAAACACACAAAGAACAATATAACCAGTTATTTTATCCCATTTTGTCCTGTGGATGCAGCAGTAACAAGATTTTGACAAAAATTAGATCCTTGTTAGCCATTTCAACGACATTAGGGCAGCACTTCCTGTGGGATTATATCACCCTGGAATTATCCTTGTACAGGTTGACTAACTTCTCTTGTCCATATTTGCTGTTGACAGTTTCTAAATCGGATCACTTTGAATACATCGCTCTAATCCCTAACTCCGCCATTATAGATACGGCTCACTTACATGTAGACGCTTTGTAAATTATGGTCCCGTTTTTAGCATAACCACAAATATACATAGGCACCTTTTCAGTTTTGGTGGCTGTTCTTCTGTGTATTACCTTGAGCTCATATTGAGATGATATAGAAAAAATAAATCTGATGACCAGAAATTTATGAATTTTTGTAAGCTACCACCTTGACTTAATAGGGTATGAGCTTCATGGCATCTGATTGGCTAATGGTTAATGTTTACAAAACAGTAATCATGTGGTGTCTGTTCTCAGATAATTGGGAATAAATTACTTGCTTAGCATAAATGTAAGTTTGTTTCTAATTTCCAGGAGCTTGGTGCTGGGGTAGACGATCAGTCAAGCGCCAGATATGTGACATGAATTAGATTGAGTCCCGTCTTATTTCTACTGTAATTATTCCCATAAAAATGGCACACGTTCCAATCTATGTTGGTGGTGTCTGTACAAGAAGTATACTATACAAGACTTGGACCACTCTCGTTTGTGCTCAAAGCTCAGCAGCACTGAATGTCATAAAAAAGAATGCCCTGAGTACGTCGCCACTGGTACACAAAGCTGTTAACTCGCGTGCTGAGCTTCAGCTGGCTAGAAGGATTATCATTAAAGTTGGTAGCGCAGTGATAACTCGAGAAGAGGAATGTGGGCTAGGACTGAGTCAACTTGCTCATATCGTGGAACAGGTAATTGTTTTTCTTGTTCTAGTTCACATAGTTTTATCCTCTGAATTATTTTGCACTTTCTACAACTTATTATTACCTGCTTTGAAATCAACAGGATTGTGGCATAAATGTTTAGTAGCCATTTTTATCTAGCAACATACGTGATATTTTATATACACATATGATGAACACAATTAGTAACAGGTACGACGTATTTTGTTGCCACATAACTCGAAGCTGTCTCCCTGTAGCACCTGAGTAAATCCAAGATGTGATGCAGTCTGGATTGTTGGTGGCTCTGTATACACATAATAATTTAAGGCTAATATCCGGGTGAGCCATCTGATTCTGGGTCACAGATTCTCCTTACATTTGCATGCGGGTTTTCTTCATTTCTTGTATTGTGTATATGGCTGTCACTATTATCAGTTATAGTATTCATGAGTGAGCTTGGCAATATTCCTTTACTTCCAGCAAACCCAAATTTAGAGACTTTTAATTTACATACATTTTGGTAACGTAAGGCAGACATAGGGTCAATTCCATTTGGTCAATTCTGATTCCACCTCAAATTTATCAATCCAATTCCAAAATTTTCAATTCCAACTCTGACTCTTTTTGCTTAATATTTTTTACCGTGAGTAGATACTCCGAGTACCTACTGGGAATACATACTCCGAGTAGTTTATATTCCAAGAAGGATTGTCATGGAAGAAATATTTCTGAATTAAAAAATTAAACGGTAAATTAATTTGTGGATTTAATTTAATTTTGCCTGTTCTAAACATTGAATGGGGGTAAATTCCTAAATAGCAACATCTTTATATAGATTACAGGCATGCTGGTTAGCTAAAGAGGTATTATATCATGTGGTGGATCATAGTCTTGGGTACATCCCCATGTAAGAGTATATTTTCTAATCATCAAAGGTATGCTTATATTCCACTGCCCAGTAGGAGTCTTGAAACTAATGTATTTGCTTAGCTCCGCCCAGCAGGGGTCAGACCCTGTATTTACTTTCACAACCCTGCTGGGTACTAAACCAATGACATATGGTAAGTTTACAAAATCTCTCAAATGATTATTAAACAGTTAGGTCTGGGGACAGGCTATAGTAGTCACAGTTTTAAGAGAGTAGGGGCAAACTTAAGCTCCAGATTGGCATTCCCGATTAGATGATAAAATTAATTAATTCCTAAATAGCAGTATCTCTATATAGATTACAGGTATGCTATGTGGTGGTGTCACAGTGGCTAAATGCTCACTTGGGGTGCCACAGTCGGTGTGCATATCTGATATATATATATATATATATATATAAGGAACCAAAGTTCTGGATCATTATGGTTCCGATATATTGGTAACACCACATATAAGTGTTAACATTGTAAAATGCTATATTAATTTTTGGATTTAATTGTTTTGTAGGAAACTTCAAATTCAAAATTTCTCAATTCCAATTCAAGATTTCTCAATTCCAATTCATTTTTTTTAAATAATCAATTCCGGAATTGGAATTGACCATCAATTCCAATTGACCCCATGTCTGATGTAAGGTGTTTTGTTTTCTTAAAGAGAGGTTCTGTGTGGTCATTATAATTGGCACCTGTAATTACTCCGTTCCCCTTCTTCTGCGTGATACTGAAGGTTGTTTCATTTTTTTACTTCACTTCATTACCTTTGGAGGTCGCTCGGCCCATTTAGCCCACCATGTGCACAAAAGTGGCTGTTAAACACGAAACATCATCATCTTCTGCGTGATAATTACTTTTTTCACATAAGTTTCGTGTGTTGTTCCTCATAGGATAATTCCATAATCTATTTCGGGATATATTAGTGAATAGTAGATAGTCAATAAGTTTCTAGTGCTAATGATATTCTTGACCTTTTGATTAGTGTATAGAGAGCTACTAATTTTAATTAAAACTAAATTCATATATTCATGCCAGTTGAGTCGCTTTCAAGACACCAGTTCATTTTGTTTGCAAATATTAATATAATTTGGATTATGGCTTTGTTTATGACTAAATCATACATAATGAGTTTTACTAACATTTAATGATAAACTATTTGATGGAAACCATATATCCAGACATTTAGAGTCTGGATTGGTGGATTGGTACAGTTATTGTCTGTTAGACTTAGAGGATTACAATTAGAATGTTGTGTTATCAGCAAATAAAATATTTTTGCAATTTGAAAGACAATTCAGCAAGTCATTTGTGTTTATGTAATAAATAGCAATGGTCCTAAAACTGATCCTTGGGGAACTCTACACCCCGTATGATGGTAGTTAGTTGATGACTTAGTGTTATTGTATTGTATTGTATGTGTTGTTTTCTGTTATTAAGGTAATTCCTAAACCAACCCAAGACAATTACTCTAATAAAATACCATACCAAGTCAGTTTATCAATTAATATTTCATGGTTAATTGTATCAAATGCCTTGGAAAGGTTTAAGAATGTAGCCAGTGCGGATTGTTTATTATCAATCGAAGTAATTGTGTCATCCACAAATTCATATACTGTGTTGAGCGTTGTTTCTGGAAACTGTATTGACTCTGGTAAAAGATGGACTGTGTAAGAAGAAAAGTTTATGTGCTAATTTTTCCAATATCTTGACACATGGAGGGATTGGTCTGTATTTATTTTATTAGTTCTTTATTCTTGGATAAAACTGGTGGTTTGACTAACTTCAGTTTTCCATCTGATGCGATTTAATTATTGGCAGATTTTGGTTTATTATTAAATATGAAATAAGTTATGCCTGATCCCATTTACTGGAGAGACAAGACCAACTTGATATATGAAAAGTAGCCAAAATAACAATTAATTCTTAACCTGTATTTTGATTATTGTGTTATCATATTACATTAACCATCAGACAGCTAATCACTGAATTGCCTATTCCGCAGGTCGCCCAGCTACAGCTAAAGGGCCACGAGGTCATCCTCGTCACCAGTGGTGCAGTGGCTTTTGGAAAACAGAAACTACAGTATCAGAAGTCGTTGACGTTTGGCATACGTCCAACTCCAGGGATAGAAAATACCGAAGTATGACCACATATACAATGAGATGTGAACTTGTGATATCAATATTAGTTATATTTATTTGTTTAAGCAGCATAATGATATCCAGGTTTGGTGTTGTATATAATGAAACCAGAGGTCTCAGTTACCTCTCATTGTGTTTAATTACACCGTGAGATGGAATTGGTTCTCCAGAAGTTGTGACAATCACTGATGCATTATAGTTACTTGGCGAGCCAGGAATGATATTAATTTATCTCACAGACGTCTACATTAATATTAAATGACCCCAGAATGATAAGTCTGAAGTCATCCAATAGCAATCAACTTTGTAGAGTCTTAAATATTTTTTCAAAAATAGGTATCCATGGCATAATGGGTAGCATGGTCAGTCACAGGCTTCTAGCACCTGGTTTCAAATCCTAGACAGCTATGTCTGAAGGGTGTATCATCTTTCACCTCACCTAGTTACTTCTGGATGTTGTTCAGTGACTTTAAGCTTCCATGTGTACAATAGTGGTCAAAAATAGCAATGTCCGACATTTTTCTCCCAGAAGCTATCCAGGTCATTGATCTTGTATTCACTGACCTCATAAGAAAATCCAGAATATTGAATCACTGACCACCAGTTCATTGACTTTATAAAAAGATCTGTATTTAGGGCTAGAATTTCAATGGGAATCTGTGAGTTGATTCACCCAAATGTTTATTGCACAAATCTGATTCATGCAAAATTCACCAAAGATTCAGAATAAATTGGTAAAATTGTACAGCAAAATTGTTTTTGAAATTTAACATCAAAGTTGTAAGTAATTATTCAGATTGTATATGTAACAGTGTGTAATGTACCAGTGAAATTGAACTTGTCATTGACAATGACCATGTGGTTTTGCTAAGTTTGTTTACAGCAAACTTTCCACAGTGCACACAAATATCACACCCAGTGTTCATTTAACTGATGTGTCTATTGGTATATATTGTTCCACTATACATCCCTTTACCACATATTAATAATTACTATGTGTATTTATTGAAGAAATAACTTAAAAATCCACAAACGATCAATAGTGGTGATTGGATGTTGAGAACTGCTTGTGTGCGATGCAATCATTCACTTTACTAAAAATAATACGAGGTAGAACTCCAAAACAGTTAGGCATCAGCATGTTCAGATAACTTAGCAGTCAATTGAAAATGATATGTTTAGTTTTGACACCCTTACAACTACAGACTTTTTAAAGCAGGAATATAACATGAATATGAATTGATTTTTGCAAATCCATTTTGTGAGAATCAAGAGAATCAATTTGTATTCAACATTGATTCTCATAAATGATATTATTGACTATTCTACAACAAGTTCTAAAACAGGGAGAACCTTATAACCAATTACCTGAACAGCACCCTAAAATTCACATTGATCTTTCGGGACTTGCATGTAAATGGTTCTGAATAGCAGAGAGCCATTTAGAAGACAACAGTGTGTAAGCAGGAAACGCATTTTTCTATAACCTTTTCACTGAACTTGGATCATGGAAACTCAGTTGAATATGTAATTTACAGGTCACTCACTGTTACTGATATTATCAAAAAATAACATTAAAGTAATTTAATAGCCATAGAAAAAAACTGCAATTAAAAGATGCAATTGCATATTTTTAAAGATGTCGGGAAATAATTCCATGTTTGTAATTGGTAGCAATAATGTAGATAAATATAACCTGGCCTTATAATGTATGTGAATGTTATCTTTTAGTTCACAGTCAAATTACAGGTGTGTGTGTGTGTTATGGAGCTTTTGCTTTACTGGGGGTGTATGTTTTTTTAAAATAAATATTTACCAAGTGTATAATGTTGATTAAATGTTGTTTATTTTTGTTTATGAACAGACAATGGTGCTACCGGCTAGAGCGTGTGCCGCTGTTGGCCAGGGTGGCCTAATGGCATTGTATAGTGCACTATTCAGCCAGTATGGCTTACGTGCATCACAGGTACGGTGTATTTTATAGGCAAACAGTCTTGATGCATTGTTTATATTTAATTATATAAAATACTATAGAATTATGATCAAGTATATGACGTAATTCTGTATGGACATCGTTATAACTGACCAAATGGCACTCAGGTAACTTACTATTTATAAATATTTGGAACATTTGTCAGTGAGTATGGAAATGGAAATCCAGATGTTCAGATGTTTTTTATATTGGTACATCCTGTAACTATTGATAATCTAGGTATGCTTCTTCTGTTGGAAACTGTGTGAATGTGTAATTACAATTGGTCTATATATATATATATCATAAGTTTAGTCATGTTATTGGCTTGTGGTGATGTAAACATTTATCTGTTATTGAAGACGAGTCAGTAATGTCATATCTTCTATCACACTCTACCATCACCAGATACTGGTCACAAAACCTGATTTTTATAACGAGTCAAGTCGCGCAAACCTTCGCTCCACACTGAATGAACTGCTACATCTTAATGTCATTCCTATTGTGAATGCAAATGATCCCTTGGCGCCGCCTCCTGCACTCGATGTTGACCTTGCTGGGGTGAGTTCGTTTTTGATATTCTTCTTGAAGATTTAATATTTTGTATGGAAGATACTTATTAACATGATATTTATCACCCATGCATACATTTATGTTAATTGCAGACTTTTAAAACATGTATTTATTCAAGTGATAAGTAAACATATACCTGAATGTCCTAAGACCTCATACATAAAATGAACAAAATCTAAACTAAATATTTAGCTGTCTTCTAAGAACATTTTCTACCCACATTACAATTGTTTATTTTCCTGTTGTAAGTGACCCATTATAAGTCAGACATTTATCTGTAGGAATTAATAAAGAAATGCTCATTTTTTATAGTATCTTTTATCGATCGTTGTGAACATTTTACATCAACATGATGAAGATTCGGAAACAGTATTAATTTTAGTCCAATTTTAAGAGTAAAAGTATTAAACTTATTAGACTCAATATTTTGTAGAACCAGCAGTACGTTAGGACTGGAGATCACCAATAAGGCGACTGTATTAAATGTTCTTCAATTCAGTGAGAACTTTATAATACATGTACACGAGTCGTTAAGCATCATGTTTTAACAGGTTTGAATAACAGCATCAAAAATATTATAGAAATGGTTGCACATATCATGGCCACACACTTCACACACACACACACACACTTGCACAGAGAGACACAGAACTTTAGCGGGCAGCCCCCAAAGGTGCAGTTGTAACACAGTGGTTAGAACACTACACCGTAAACCTCCAGGTTGTGCGTCAACATCTAACTCATGACTGTGTTTGTGAGGATGTTTCTCTAGTGGGTCATATGTTCTGATTGCGAACAACTTTGAGGGTAAAGAACACTCACTCATTCAACTTCCATGGGGGTTGGCATCATGGTTTGGGTGTAGTGTGGGGAATTTGGTTGCATAGATATGTTTAGATTTTGATTCCAGCCCCCACTGAGGCACATTTTATAATCATGTTATTATTGATCTTGCACCTGATGCGTCATTTTCTATATAATCCAGGTTACCAGTGTCAAGGACAATGACAGCTTGGCATCTCGCCTCGCTGTGGAGATAAGCGCTGACCTGCTCATTATGTTATCGGATGTAGAAGGCTTCTACAGGTGTCAGCCCAGTTTACGTGGCTCCCAGCTTGTACACACATACGATCCTCATGAAGAAGGAATCGATGTTACCCTCGGAGACAAATCTAGAATTTGTGTTGAAAGTATGAACTCCAAGGTAACCAGTGATTTAATGCCTCTGATCAAATCATTTGTTATTATTTTGTGTTTATCATTATGTTGGTATCTTGGCAACAATATATATATATATATATATATATATATATATCCCCCATACAAAATATTATGGCAGAAACATCTTTGTATCATGCTGGTCTTTTAATTTATCTTGTGCCACGTTATATGAAATAATTGAAAATACATATAGACAGTATGTGGATACACACTGACTGACTGACAAGATTCAAATGTAAGTGATGGTCTTAAATGTCCATCGTATTCAGTTGTGTTAATTAATGTAATACATTTTTGTAGGTGAGAGCTGGTTCTTGGGCACTGGAAAATGATGTGTCAGTAGTCGTCGCAAATGGTTATCGTGAAAACGTCATTCTGCAAATCATCAGAGGCCGGAAAATTGGAACATTTTTCACAAAAGGAAAGCCTGTAGGGACATCGCCAGAACAGCAAGCTATTAATGGTAATAGTTGGGATACAATGTGTCTGTGTGTGTGTGTGTGTGTGTGTCATGTCATGTTTATGGTAAATAGTTATTGTTTTCAGGATTTGGTTTTTAACATTAAAAACGTGTTTGAACCATAAAAAAACCTTTTTGTTGTCAAAAACATTGTTGTAGTTTTAGATGTCGCATTTATAATAATAATAATAATAATAATAATAAAAACAACAAACTTCTATAGTGCTAATATCCACGAAAAGAATAGAACTCAATCGGGCACTTAGTACAGGGGCTGGGGAATATGATAGTCATGGTATGATGCAAAGTTATTCAACAAATAATTGGATGCAGCGGAAACTTAGGATGCATAAATAAGTCTGAAAAGATGAGTTTTCAAATAGTGACGGAAATAAACTATGCTGGTTGATGAGTTAACATATTCATGGAACAAAGAGTAGGGACAGTAACTGAAAAAGCACAAGTGCCAGCATGATAAGAATGCATTTATTTGTATTGTTATTAGTTTGACATTTAAGAATATTGTTGGATATGAAACAAAACAACAATTTGGAGACAAGTTTTTTGTGATAGTGTATTTAATAATGATTTTGTGTACAATATATATATATATATATATATATATATATATGCAGGATTCACACCTTGGTGTAAACAATTCATCAGATGGTTATGTATGTAACTAGGTTATTGGGTATCACCATTACAGTAGCAACTGAATGTTTGTCTCATGTTTTGCAATAATTTCATTCATTCCTATTTCCTGCAGAGGGTTATATGCCTCATTATGATAATAGGGGAAGTGGCCATGTGTTCCATTGATCATGACCATAGCCATTTCAACTTTGAATAGCTTGTTGTATTATATAGAGATGAACCTGCGTAAACTGATTCTTAGAAACAGTGATATCCTGTCCTATTGGCCCTGCTTGTTGTTCCCAAATCTTTCCACATCTCAGTCAAAGTTAAATATTCCTGATTAACTGACCACTGTCTATTCTCAATACTGGCCGAATGTGCTTTTTCGTGCATATCTTGATTTATTACCTTTCAATCTAATATACCGGTACTTTGTCCTGGAAAATGGTAATTATGTCCTGCAAAATAATATTTGATATAATATTATCACTTAATAATAAGATTTCTCTTGTATGGTATGCTATGACAGCTTGTTGGTCAGCATTTTAAATAATGGTGATATTCTACACAATTCTGCGTACACAAATAAACACAACACGTTGATTGGCAAGAACAAAAATCAGTAACAAACAATGTGTCATAGATGACTTGTTCAGTATTTTATATTAATATATAGATTGTCATTATTTTGTTATTCATATATCATAATGATTCCTGTTTTCTTATGCATTAACCAGAGGATCTATTTCAGCTGTATTTATCAACATCAGACTGACTATTCGAATAAACTGGCGATTATTAATCTTCCCAAGGAAAGCTGGTTTGGACAGATTTCAATGCAGTATTAAACTGATATTTAGTGGGAAGTCGGTTCTGTTGGGGCTGACTATTTTCAATCTAACCCATAACATATGCGCTTTTTAATGATGTAAGCATGTAGACTGTTGTGAATCATGAAATTAGCAATTACATGTTTTATTGCATGTTGGCTGAATGTCCAATAGCTGTATACAGTTATTGTATTGCTATTATAATAGCTGTGTGCATATGTGCACATACACACACACACACACACACAAATGATAAGCAGGGCACAAGTAACTTAGTTGCATCACGAAGATGTATGAAAATTTAGTTTTTAGCTCTCCCATTGTGACATGTAAATGACTGCACCTTTGATGTGGTATGTGGCAGATATGGAAATAACCCACTTTAGATTAAGAATTAACAATCAATTCTAATAATTTTATTAGAAGTATGTTTTTTTTAAATTTGGAATTGAAATTATTTTGTTTGTTAAATCTACATTATTATTATTATTATTATTATTTGTAAATACAGGTGCTATACACTGTGTATAAACTGTGTATATATTATAATGTATATATTATAATGCTAAAATATAATGCTAAAATTTAACACATTGTGGGGCGACATTTGGTATAAGATCATGCAATTACGTGTAGTACTAGGTTTGTAGTGGAGTAAGCAGTTACTAGAGTTACTTGGGGGCAGTAAACAATAGTGTTTTGGAGCACGAAGTAAAATATTGCTATATAGCATGAATTAGTATAAGATTGAGTATTTTTTATATATTATACATATAACATTACAATAGGATATAGTGTAGGGTATTTAGATGAAGAGCATTATGTTATATAATATGGATGAAAATTTGAAATTAGAATGGAATTTAAAAATAGTATTTAATAAATTAGATTAAATAGGAGTAGGTTATATTAGAATAGAATGTAAATGTAATTGGTTAATAATATATGGTTTACTGGATATTATGAGGTTTCATGCCTTATATGGTTTCTAAATAATATACTTAGATTAACTGTAATTGGAAAATGGAATGTAATTTAAGCTTCAGACGAACATCATAAATTATTTCTAACGTAGTAATTAAGGTAACTGTCTGTATATTTATCTCTACTCCAGCACGTCATGGGGCCCGTGATCTGCAGAAGCTCTCCCCGGCTGAACGCTGTGACATCATCAATAACCTAGCCGATCTGCTCACTGAGAATCAGAGCGATATTCTGGCGCAGAATAAACGAGACCTAAATGAAGCTCGTAACTCAGGTACAGTCATTCATGGTGGAGTTCGCAGATGGGAGGATAAACAAGTTCTGTTTTGGAAGCTCTGCTTCAACCTGAGTACAGTCTAACGTCATTTTTATGCCGACTTTGGGACCTGGCTCAAAGTTGGCATTGTGGTAGGATTCATCACTTCCATCACAGTAACAACAACAACAACGACGACGACAATTCATTTTATAGCTGTTGCTACTGTTACGGGGAGATTGGACAGTATGTTCCCAGACCAGTCTTCTCCATTTTACCCAATCTTGTACATCTACCTTATTCAGCCCACACTGTCTGATTTCCTTCTCCATCACCTGATTCCATGTCCTCATCGGTCTTCCTCTACCTGACACCATTCACTTTGTACACCCAGTCACTGTCATCTTTCTATAACACAAGTCCCAGTCACCTCAACTGATTCCTCTTAATAATCCCCATTCTCTCGGTCAGCTCTACACTTGGTACTTTATCCCTCAGAGACATACTGCTCATCCATCACAGCATTCTCATCTCTGTCCACTCAAATTGTCTTATCTCCTCTGTACTCATGGCCCATATTTCACTGTCATGCACCATTGCACTCCTAGCACATGTCATTTACACCTTACGCTTTAACTTAAAGACAAATCCAGGCACCCCTGTGGTCTAACTGGGACCGTGTTGGATCACAGATCACTACCGCCCAAGTTCGAATCTCGTGTGGGCATATCTGAAGGGTGTATCATCTTTGACTTCGCTTCGTTATCTTTGGTGGTCGCTCGGCCCATTTACTCTACCATGTACACAAAAGTGGCCATAAAACATCAAACGTCATCATCATCATAATCTAAGACAAATCCTTCCTGGTCAAGATTGCTGACAGTTCTCTAAACTTTCTCCTTGCATAACACACTCTGGCCAGTTATGCTGAATTTGCTCCCCATCTACACTCAGCATATAGCCTGGGTAACAAAACTTTCCAACTCTGTTTAGGGAAACACCATTTCCCAGATCCATGTTTTTCTGTATGCTGATACACTCTCCACCACTTGCTCTGTCACATACCTTCCACGCAATTCTATCCACAATCGTATTTAGTGAAGCTCACACCTAGACAGCACTTATGGACCGATTAACCTCATCCTCTACACTGCACCAAGTTACCTCTAACACACCTTCCCACAAGCAGCACGTGACCACTTCACTATCCTCTCAACATCACTGCAGTTCTACCCAGAAACCATCACCTTGTTTTGCTGATGTTAATCTTCAACCTTTTTCCCCCTGTGCACTCTTTCCATCTCAATTCCTTCTGCTTCAATTTCCCCAAGCCACTAACACCAAGTCACCTGTATATAACAGCTCCCCTGGCAATCCCTCACTGGCCTCACATGTCGGTGCTTCCATAACAACCACCAGTATGAGTAGTTATGGACTTGGCACTGATCCCTGATGTATCCCTATCTTCATCTTGGCACTCTTTACAGACAGCACCAGAAGTGTCTCTATCCTCTCAGCATCACCACAGTTCTTCCCTGAAACCGTCACCTTTGTTTTTGTTGGTATTATTCTACCCTTCTGCCTCCATGCAATCTTTCCTTCTCGATACTTTCTGCTTCAATTTCCCCATACTGTCGTGCACCGATCCCTGATGTACTTCCATCTCACCTTAAACTCTTCATCATTCTCATGATTTGTTTTCACCACTGTCATCGCATTATGAAGCATTGTTATAACGCCTTTCACCAGCCATCCTTCAACCCATCATCATCATCCAGCACAGTTTTGTTCCGACTAGTAAAAAATATGGTTTTAATAGCTAGTAAATTATTGTTGGGCTAGTACGAAATTTGTTTGGCTAGTGGATTTAAATTTTACTAGCCATGGGGCCAGTGAGATGTAAAAATACACAAGCATGGTTTATATCCGTGATACTAAATGCCATAGTGACTTTAATAAATACAATTCCTAGCTGGGTATCATCTTAATGCCCTGTGGCCCATAATGCAATTGGGTAACTATGCCATCTCACTCTGACAACAACTACTTATCTTACATTGCTCCGTGTAGCCCAACCCAGTTGTTTTCCAACTTTCCTTGACCCTTCCAGCATCCATGCCGGGCATTGGTGTCGGGCATTGGTGTCGGGCAGTGGTCATTATCTTCCTTCCTCAGCAATGTGCCTGATCCAGTTCCATTTTCTTTTCTGTACATTTACGCTTTTTTTTAATTTTACGATCATTTCACTATCTATATTTATAATTACTTTGGGTTATCTAATTTTTAGAATTCATCTGACATGGCTAAATATTGGAAGAAAACCAGTTTATTGTCGTCACCGTTGTTTATTTTCCATGTTTTTATGACAACATTGGTGTGACTAGCATATTGAATAAATTGAGTTTTATTATTTTCAATGGCCAAAAATAAATACAATCCGCAGGTGTAAAATAAATTGTACAAGGACATCCTGAAAACATTGCCATTTTTTTATATCATACTTAGTAGCAAATTTATGAACTAGTACAGAAATGATTACACATACAAACAAAACATGGAACTTGTGCATCTGTTTGAAACTTGATGGGATATGCATGAAATTAATGCACAATAATCATTTTACATTCCGTACCGATTCTTGAACTGTCCCTCCTAATGCAAATGTTTCACTTTATTCACTCTAAATTACTACAACATTTTGTCTTCGTAGGTCTTTCGGCCTCACTGACTTCACGTCTTGTGCTCAGCCCGAAGAAGCTGAAGACACTGGCAGAAGGACTGCGACAGATAGCAAACACTTCACACCACAACCTGGATCGTGTTCTGAGGCGAACCAGATTAGCCAGTGGGCTTGTATTAAAACAGGTCACCGTGCCAATCGGAGTCCTACTAGTGATCTTTGAGTCACGACCAGACTGTTTACCTCAGGTTCGTCATTATTATTTTTATCGGATCTGTAATCCTTTGAAGCAAAAATGTTGGCCTCTACTTTGACACCAAATTGGTAGACAATATTTAGGTATAATTGTATTTCAAAGGTAATTTGACTTATTTATCATTAATAAATTGATTTTGCCTTTTGACTTTTGATGATGGTGATCTTGATGATGAAATCTAACTGTGTTGCTCAATATTTGAACACACTGAGTTAGATATAATTTCTGTCTTGACAAGGTGCTGATACTCACGTTTTAGAATGAGAGGTGGTTATTTTATGTTCTTCAGGTGGCAGCACTTGCTATTAGCACGGGCAATGGATTATTGCTAAAGGGAGGCAAGGAAGCTTACTTCAGCAACAAAATTCTACATGATCTTGTTGGAGATGCACTAGAACCTCACGTTCCAAGAGAGACCATTGCTTTGGTATTTTCCTGGTTTAGACTAATAAATCTCTCTTTATGTAGCTGTTTGGGGAAATTGGGGTGTTTGTCAGGTTTTGTACGACAGAATCTCTCTTTGTGTAGATGTCTAGAGATAGTTTGTGTATAAGACTGTTTTTAATACATCTTGGCAAAAAGATAACATTCTTGATATTATGCTATGTAAACAGTGGCATCAGACATGCCATACTTACTCTGATTTTTGTACACAATGAAATAATTAAATCTGCTATTATGCCAAATCATGAAGGAAACATGTTAAATATAGAGGGCTGCTCGTGTCAGAAATAATAGTTGCTTGGGTTAAAAATAGATAACATAGATGGGAAAATGAGAAACTGATAAAATTGAACAACTGTTTCTATATAAGATTTGTAGGAGATTAATGATTTAATGTATTTCTTAAATCCTTCCCTGCGGTTATATAAACAAAGATAGTAAAAAAATTATAAATGCCAAATTACCTTCGCCAAAAATTTATATTTTATCCATTTATTTGGAATCTTAACTTGAAGATTTGTACAGAAAACTTAAATCAGTTTATATAAAATGATTCTGACTATTGCTTAGCAGATAAATGCACTGCACATATTTGTCTGATTAATTTTATGTTCCCGTGTTATGCTTTATGAGATTGTGGCTAGCAAACTTGGCCAGTTGTATTTTACTGCACAATATTGTTTTCATACATATTCAAAATATTTCATCCATAAAAAAACCTTTTACTTCCTTTTTAGGAAAGTTACAAAAGTATATGCCTGTATGTGATATTCTTTCATAAATGAAACATACATATTCAATTAATTTAGAAATTTTAGTTTTTCATTGTTTTTTTTATATATGGGTCTAGTAAGGTGGTTAACCCAAACTCTCAAAGTGTGTGTGTGTGTGGGGGGGTGGGTGTGTTTGCTTGTTCACACGCACCAGAGTGTGCATTCCTATTTCAATGCAAAGATTGTTTGCCCTTGGATGTTAATGAGAGCCCGCCTTTCCTTAATGTAATATAGGTGAGTCGGCATGAAGATGTTGAGGATCTTCTACAATTAAACAAACACATTGACCTAGTTATACCACGAGGATCGCCACAGCTAGTGAGAGAGATACAGTCAAAGAGCATTCACATACCAGTACTGGGACACAGTGAGAGTGTCTGCCATGTATATGTAGATGAACAATGTGATCACGAGAAGGCACTGAAAATAGGTAACCTGATCTTGTTTTTTCTATGCTTGATCCGACAAAAGGATATCTATAATCTGCTTCGTGGTGATGTAGTCATCTAAACTTCACATGGCTCAAATATCTGGAACAAGTACATTTTCAAACTAAGTCATTTCTGGTGAGTGATAAATGACTTGCCCCACCAACCATAAAAATTTTCATGCTGATTGCTCATTTCCAAAAGGCTCCCAAAACACTGCCTACTTGAGAGTCTTTCTTCCAGTAGAAGAAATACAATATGGTTGAATGAGATTTTTTTAAACTAGAGGGTGATGCATTATTTCTGCCAGTTTATTAGTAGTTAATATTCTCCGTCGGTTTTTGGATTGTTTGTTGTATTTTTATAATACATTTAGAAAACGCTGCAACATAACAAAATATGTTACACACCATTTGCACTTTTCTTGCCTTACAGTCTGTTCCAGATTTTGATTGGTTGGAATGTACAGTATATTTTATACTTGTGTATAAATTGAGGAAATAATCCTGGAATTTAGTAGAAAAAGGCTATTCATCACATACATGAATGTACTGTATATACTCGTGTATAAGTCGACCCTGCAGATAAGTTGAGGCCAATTTTTGACCCTGTAATTCTTTCCTCAGCCATATGCTCACCGTATAAGTTGAGGTCAAGTATTGGCTTAAACTCCCTCAAAATCAGAATCATTGTCGTCATTAGGGAAAACGTCGACCCAGTCATTCAAACTCACGGTGTCAGCGTTATAAATATCAATTTCTTCACCAGCCAGCGACACGTACACAAGCACACACACACACACACTCTGTATATACACACACACACACACACACACATGATTTGGCTTTGATGTTATAACTAATATAAATAAACTTGTCACACCAAACATGCTTACTTCACTGGCAGCGACACAGAGAGAGAGAGAGAGAGAGAGAGAGAGACAGCAAGGTTTGCAGTGTTAACAATGATTTTATGCTATCGCTAATCATCTGGTGGTACCAGTAGTTAACAACGCGTGACAATCAAGTATTATATTACATACAGACTGGCATGTTTGTGAGATCCAAATAACAGTTTGGTGAAAATGAATCTTAATTTATTGACTAAGACTAGTAGGCAGAGATGTGACCATTTTGTTCCAACTATCGCTCACACAAACAAGCTCACACAAACATGCCTGATTGTCACTTCAGTTGGCAAGTGTTATTAATTCATTGTTTCACAGCACATCTAAAGGTACTGGTAGATACCAGCACGTGACTATCAAGTATTATTACATAAAGGCTGGCATGTTTGTGAGATCTAAATAACAGTTTGTTGAAAATTAATTGTTATTTATTGAATAATAATGGCTTAGTAAGCAGTGATGTGACGATTTTATTCTGACTCTGGCTCTTATTGGGTTGAATCCTATAGTGTTGTGTGTCAAGGATGGCTGAAAACATGTTTCCTTCGGCTGGTAGGAAATTTGACGCACATATAAGTTGAGGTGCTTCTGGGAACTCCCTTTTCACTACCCAAAATTCGACTTATACACGAGTATATACGGTATACAGTAGTTTTGTATGTTTGATAAGAAATGTTGTGGTGGCAAATATTATGTTCTCTTTTATTGTCAGAATCCATCCGATTGGTGATTGTTGGACTTCTGTTTTCCCACCTAAGACTCATACTGATGTTTATTAATCAAAATGAGCTTTTTAATTGTATTTCACATATAATTAATGTTAGTTACTTTATATCAATTAACTAAGATTTGATTGTAATTTCTTTTGTAAATAAATTCAGCAAATTTTATTATATTTTAATGGAAATTTGGAAATAAATGGTGCGAGAAATATGTTTGTTGTTACCAATCTGAAGAAATATTAATTTGGTGCCGAGGCGGTCATATTTGTTCTGGTTTTTTGAATTAGACGTCACAAATTATCATTTTCATTGTGTGAGCTAGTGTCATACATTAATCATCCATTCATTAAGTGTGTCATAGAAACAACTTAGTGACGTTTTATTAATTTTTTCTGAGCTTTGGCAGCTCAACCTGTGAACAGTTTGATGCTGAAATATTTAAGGAGTTCTTGTTTAAATGCTTTTCTGTGTTTTTTCATGAGTTATTCATCACTGATGTTGGTGTTGTATAACTTATCACTGGATCATGGTGCACTTCATTGGCAGAGCCTTAATATATAATAATTCCTGATGAAATAATTCCATGAAAAGTGGGAAATCCCATATTGCAGTTCATAATGAACTGTCCTAAAGATTTCCGGGTCTGGGTTTGAATCAAAGTGATACCGGAATGTGTGAGATGATCTTATTTCCCTCAGGAGTCACCCTGGGGGCCTCCAAGGTCTGGTAGTGCATTGTATCACGGATCATTACCACCTGAGTTTGAATCTTGGTGTGGGCATATCTGAAGGATGTTTCATCTTTGACTTCGCTTGATTATCTTTGGAGGTTAAATACTCGGTCCATTTAGCCTATCATGTGCACAAAACTGGCCATAAAACATCAATCATCATCATCAGGATTCACTCTCACCCATTATGTTCTAGATGTGACCAGCACTGGGGCTGAATAAAATCCACTCACTAACTCCATAAAAGTCCTTTCCTGATTTAACAAATTAACAGTGTTGCGTAATGTGTCACTGGTCGATAATGTTTCTATTCAGTTTTATGTGATGTGCTCCCATGATTTAAAACAAATATCCTTAATACCATTGCAGTTCTTGATTCTAAGTGCGAGTATCCAGCCGCCTCTAATTCACTTGAGACGTTACTCATTCACAAGAGTCACCTGGCCAACAAATTCTTTGATGAAGTCGTTGAAATGCTAGAGAAAAACAAGGTAATAGATACAGCTTTGTTTTAATGCTTGCTTCTTCATTCCAGAGTTGATTTAGATATATTCTGACTGCGTCACTCCAAAGTAATATTGTGGCGTGTGTAGAATGGATATCTATATATTATGGGATTACAAAGAATCACAGATAACAATAATATTGTCAGCTGCCTTAGTGAGAACACATATACCCTTTAATTTAATGCTTCACCACAGGGACTAATTTAAAACATACATCGAGGAAAGAAAATCTTACCGGTTGTGGTGTTCTGGACAAAAACGTTCTCTACAATAGTGTGATGGCTGGGCATCAAATTCAAACCTCCCTCATACAATGATGCGAGTGAAAAATCTTCAAACCCTGACTCAGGGGAGCAGAATTCGATTAAAAACAAATATTGGTTATTAGCCTTTTGCAGGCATGTGTGGCTTTGAAAAAAGATCCTGAAATGCAGGAAAGGAAAGTCGCAGAGTGAACCACATGCACCAGGGGTTGTGTTGTGAAAATTTGGCTTTTATGTATTTTTAAGACAATCTGAGACTACTTGAGTGGAAAACTGGTAAAAACCAGAAAACTCATCCCTGCTTTTGTTAATACCAAGAGGTATGTACGGCTGGCATGAAAAAACTCAACAAACATCAGTTTTCGTATATTTATGTATTTATTGCCTCTAGGTGAAGATCTATGCTGGAGCTCAATTACTGAAGTGCTTGAAGTTTGGCCCACCACCTGCTAAGGATCTTTCTACTGAATATGGAGAATTGGCTTGTACTATAGAAGTTATGGAGGATGTGGTATCTGCTATTGTTCACATCAATACCTATGGCAGTGCACATACTGACTGCATTGTGACAGAGAATGGTAAATAGATGACTCTCTCTCCATCACACACATCCATGCACACACACACACACACAAAAACAAACAAACACACATCTGAATAGTAGTTCCTCCATAAATGTATTCTAAATGATGTCTGTGATAAATTCTTTCTGCCCTTACAAAATAGTCAATATTCTAACCATAACGTGTTTATTTCATCCCAGCCAACAATGCTCTGCTTTTTCAACAAAGCTTAGACAGTGCTTGTGTTTTTGTCAATGCCAGCACACGATTCTCTGATGGCTACAGATTTGGATTAGGTCAGTATTATGTCTGTACACTGTTTGTTTTGATGTGCAGAGTCAAAATATCAGCTGTTTTGCAAAGCGAGTTTTTCCCAGTATATATCATGGGATTCACAGTTTAGTGTTATAGATATCAAAATTTGGTGTTCAGCAGCATCTGATGAAGTGTTATCCAAAGGTTATAAGTGAGTTCTGCTACTGCTCTATTCTGGCTTTACATTCATTACTCAGTTTGTGTTTAACATACATCCAATTTTGCAAAGGTATATAGACGTACGACATATTTATGTTAATCAGCAGCTGTAATCCCAGTTTTTTTGGTCTTTAATTGATTACTTCTTTGAATTGGCAGATCGTGGTCAAAACTGATTGGTGAGCCGAGTGATTCTTATTCGTTGTGATTGGTCACGTTTTTTCATGTTAACGCTCAGAAAGGCCACGTGCGATCCATTCTTACTTCAATCACAAATTGTTTTCATTACACTGGATTTATGGTGATTGTGGACTCTCAAACATACATAGACCGGGAGTGACAGCAGAAACACAAAATACGAAATGTCTCGCATGACCTGCTTTTATCCCCTCTAATCACAGGTGCCGAGGTTGGTATCAGTACGTCCCACATCCATGCTCGAGGACCTGTTGGTGTGGATGGCCTACTGACGAGTAAATGGATCCTCGAAGGTTCTGGAGACACGGTCCAAGAATTTAATGATGGACAGAAACAGTTCATACACGAGCCGTTACCACTGGACGAGTGAGCCAGCTAAGCATCTTGGTTCATTTCCGTAGGTGAAGGAAGGCTTTTACTGGTACCTAGCTATTAATGTTTTGTCAGGAAATGGTTTATTTCTATATGGTGTTATGTTTTGTTTACATTTTTGGCAACGCTTATCCGTCTATCACTAGCTGCTTAAAGCAAGAGATAGTTTCATTCGGTATACACAAAATACAGACCGACATCTCGAACTTAAATCAGTCTTGAAGACTCTTCATTGTGTCGGAACCTGCAGGTTTCCTACACTTATAGAAAATCGTGGAATAATCTCAGGGCGTGTATATTAAATGTTAAAATGTATTAAGCAATTTGCTTTTTCCCCCCACTAAAGTAGAAGATGGTTGTAGTCGGAGTTTATCTTTAAAAATGTGAAATGAAATTGAAAACATGTTTTTAATCAATATAATTGGTATTTACTCATTACACATTGGTTCCCACTATTATTCATAAAAGTAATGAAAGATAATCATGAATTATTTTGTAACACACACACACACACACATGTGTATATATATATATATATATATATATATATATGATCCCTGCATATGCATGATCATGTTTCTTATTGAGGCGGATCACTGATTGTAATCAGTGAGGGTAAAAATTCTCTCTACTGAGGTTGATCATTTATCCCGGTTACTGATTCTCGTCACTGATTGGAAATGTTATTTTGGTAACAAGTCTGTTAACGTCTTAATAATGTTGGTATTCTCGAAATACTGGACACAAAACTTTTTGAACTTGAAGAATGGCATCTTAATATCATTCAACGCTAGTACAGTTGGTAGTTGATATAGGGCAGTTTTCATGAATAATGGCTTCGTATTCAGTAGCAGATATTAAGATTTTGATATTCTTCCTCCTCCTCATCATCATCAATATGTTGTAAATCACTGTAGGTGCTAACATGTTACGCTAATATTGAATAGAGTGCTCACTTATGATCCTAGAACTGTATCGGTAAAATAACCAAATATATAAATGTGGATTGGCCACACAGTGAAATGTTACGCACATAAACGCTTATATGTTGATTTTGAATTAGTTGGATTCGTTTCCCCGATACGACAGTGTTGTGCAAATTGAGCTAAGCTTGCCACGTTAAGTGCCTTGTCTGCTCAGGGGGTGGGCTGTCCATTTTCTGTTCGTTTGTTGTTCTGTACGAGATGTTGTATTATGAGGACGTAGATATAACGTAGATATTCAGCTCTCTGGGTGTGAGTACTCAGTCTGAGGTGTAGTGTAGCTTGGGGATGTAATGAACTGTTGATGACATCGATCTGTTGTTATATTAGATGAAAATATACTCTATGACGAGTCAAATAAAGGACAACGCACAACTTAAACTAATATTATTTTTGTTTAATTTCAGGTGTGTGTGTGTGTGTGTGTCAAAATAAAAATGGATGTTACGGTGAATTTAATTAATTCTACTTTAAAGCCCCTGATACATTACAATGAGAAACATCTAGAATATTCCACTTTTAGCAGTGAGTGAGTATTTTCTTTAGCCCAGGAAAATGAGATGATGATCAGACCTAGGCCCCTTTTTGAAGAATGCATACGCACCACCGGGATTCATTTCCATAATCTGGACGTCTACCTTCTGCACCAATTAATGATTACCCCACATTTGGCAACATGTTTCGTGGCTTTGTTTATGGGCGGTATGCGTTAAAGAAAATAACAGGCATTTCTATCATTGTAATAGACAAAGAAGAGCCTATACTCTGTGACCTTATTGTACTGATCCGTACTGACGTAGTCATATTCGGTCGTGCATGACAGACAAACGCAGCTTGTGATGGCCAACAGTTAGGCTTGAGTTATCTGTACAGGGCACTTGAATTGGAGTCGCGTTCGCATACATTGGACAGTGGTACCTGGATATGCGGATACAGCATACCTCGATTTCTGTGCACAGACAGTTATGTCGCGCACAATCATAGGCTACTTTAAGAAGCTGGAAGAACACGGCATAACAATAATACAGCTAGTAGGCTTGCTAACGAACTCAATTTTGGACAGAAGACTGAGGATAATTATCGTTTAATTCTTTAATAAATTCCTCATCCGATATAATAGTTTGTAGAGTGAGTGAGTGAGTGAGTGAGTGAGTGTTTAGTCTTAGTATTGGTCACATCTCCGACCGAGGATGACCGAGGAACAACTCCCTGGTGATATAAGATCAGATGAGAAATGTACTGATAAGGATGGGACTAGAAAACGTCTGCAAGTGATATTAAATTATCTCGAGTAGTGAATACGCCAAAAGATAGCCGTCGTTAGGCAATAATTTGGACAATACAATAGTTAGTCACACAGCTGGAAGGTCAGATTTGGTAAATTTAAGCATGAACGCGCCTACATAAGAAATCCCATCCCCACCAACTTCATTAACGTAGTATTGTAAGGGTTGGAACTGATCAGAGTGAAATTCTATCCTCGCGTATTCAAAGCTTCCAACACAGAGTCGCCAATGCTAGGTTTAATCCACACAACCTTTCTTGTACGAGACCACGGGGCCGATGTTTTTCGCTGCCGTGGTATATCCTCACCTGGTGCATCGGAGTGGGATATAGCACCATAATCGGTGCAGAATGACGCTCAGCCTAAATGGAACACCACAGCATGAAATTCAATACGCTCAAAGTGTACAAACTCCTGGCCTATTTTTCTTTTCGATGATCCTGAAAGATGGAGCTTCAGTGGGGACCTAGCCATTTGGCACATGTATGTCCAGGCTTTACACATTCTGGCAATATAGTCTGGCATGATCAGTATTAATTATAGATGGAATGGAAATCCTTGTGAAGTCGGTGTTCCGTAGTCGGACGGGGTTGTTGTTGTCGTCAGGCAATCAATTGGCACAGCTGAATATGCCATTTATTCCAAATTTAAAACTATTTAGAATTACTCTCAACGAAGAAGCATCAAATTACGGACAGTCTGCGTCTACCTTATTTGAGATAGATAGCCACGTACAAAAACTCATTTCTGCAATTACTGTTATGAGTAACAATACATTATAATATATTATAATAATTAGTATAGTGTAGAATATGTAGGGTAATCGTGTACTGAAAGTGCAGACTTGAGCATGACGACTTAATTAATTGTTATCAAATGTGGAAAAAATCTGATTAAATGAAAAAAGCTGTTGAATCTTTCACAAAAGAATACCCATGATGTTAAATTGTTTTGGTATTGATAAATTACATGGTTTTATGATGCATAGTGTCATGTTAGCACGAAAATGATAACTCCAATTTTCAAATATTGGCAGCTATGGTAACTGAGGGCAGTGAAGGTGTAGAAATATGCAAAACATTCTACAAGCAAAGATTGTATAGCGTTCGATAACTATATGGCTATCTTTGTTTAAATGTTTGAAAGCAGGTGAAGTACAAAAGATGTCCGTACTACGCATGAAATAATTCGAGTGTGCCTTTCATTGTAGTAATTCGGCCTATTTAGCCTACCATGTGCACAAAGGTGGTCGTAAAACACCAACCATCTTCATTGTAGTAATTAGCTTATTTCTAGATATAACCGTGTGATATAAATAACGCTTTTAGAAATTACTATGATGACTGAGAAAATGTAATTCCGGGCGATTAATATAGATTGAGGCATCTATTTAAACTGTTAGTTATTCATATACCGTAACACATTTAAGACAATAAATGACATTACAACGGAGTATAACAGACTGCATCATACTTCGACACGTCACAGTATATTAAACTGACGGAGCTGACCCTAATCTCCGTATAATGAGCAGCAAAATTTCAAAATATAAATTTTAAGCAATGGGAACCTCATTCTGTTATTTCAATCGTGTGGACATTACAAACAATCGGTTCAGTCTTGTGACATACGCCAGGATGTTAAACACGACTTGTGCTCGGAGCAAGTAACGTCTGCTTCTGTCCAATTGTATCGTCTGCCCCCAGCGCTGTATTTTAATTGCCACACGACTACTTTGATGTACACGAAGGAATGTGTTCCTCTGAACTAGCTGCCTAAGTCCCAGTGTCTGTCTCACAACAAAATACAGCCGACAAAGGCCAGGCAAAACGTGTAGCTGGTGCTGATTTTGGTACGTGCGCTCTGAAGTGCTTTTATTTCTCCATACACTGTACATAAAAGACATATGTACACACACACACACACATATATATTTTAAAAAAAATCCATGATACAATATTTGCATATACAGAGAGGTAACACCATTAAGTGATTAACCTTATAGGGTGAGAAC
This sequence comes from Paralvinella palmiformis, assembly GCA_025642065.1. Lineage (NCBI taxonomy): Eukaryota > Metazoa > Annelida > Polychaeta > Terebellida > Alvinellidae > Paralvinella > Paralvinella palmiformis. Next base: position 169,590 of record JAODUP010000833.1, read on the forward strand.
CCATGGCAATAGTATTAATTATTTGATATACAAGACAAGAGATGAGTAGAGAGGGAATCAGGGGATAGAGTGTACTTTTATGTTAGACTTGTACACCAGAAATACCCTTCTGTTCATGTGTTGCTGACATCATTATATATAGAGCGTCAGCGTAGTAGTTAATTATAGGGGTCTTTACTCCGACACTATCTTCGGGGGATTTCCGTCCTTCTGAACTTCCGTACCTCTTACTTCATCATACAGTAATCACAATGAAAACTTGGCTAGGAAACAAGGCAAATCAACGAAAGCTATAATTCGACATTGGCCTATAATCTGAGGCTACAGCAGTAGGATGTGGCAATTTTATTTGACATCTTGGGTTGTATTTAGATTTTATGAAGACGAATTGCCAGCCACAAGTCGGCGGATAAGTCGATTTGTTTGTTTGGCTCGCCTTGTTCTTTGTGGGATTGTTGTTTTCGAACGAGCCAACTGGGTCACTACCTGAAATAGGAATTGAGCCGTCTTTAAAAATAGGCGCCTTACCTTTCATACACAACCATGCATTCAGAACTGAACGGACAACCAACGTCTTCGATCTAAATTACGAAGAACCCTGTACGTCGTTGCAATCTTATATTTATTGGTAATGCTATTTCTGTAATTCCAATTTCTTGGAACGGGACCTTCATAATAACACATCACGAAGGAAACAACACAGATATAGCGAATAAGTGAAGTGGACGTTGTTATTGTGGGGAATCAATCGATTAAACTAATCTCTGTTCTGAAATTGTCGGCGGTAAATGATCGAAGTCCGCTACACTCCGTCTATCGTAAGCACTTACGATCTAGTTCGATCCTCATCAAAGGAATAGAGATATTGGCAAGTGTTTAACATCTTACATTCAAGCCGGAGTAAACTAACTGCACCACAGCAATTTCGATCGGTGGCTGGTGAGTGAGTGCGTTAGTGAGTGAGTGAGCGAGCGGGCGGTTTGTTTAGTAGCTCCCTACGGAAGTATGCCATCAATATTGGTGTCCTAAACATTGCGCCGCTATAGCAACAACGGCAGCAGTTCTAAGGATTTTAGCACTTTTTTCTAGTATGTGTACCTCTAAATATGGACGATAAAATTTGAAGAGCATATTTCATCTCGTAGTTGTTAAGTCACAGAATCTACAGTGATTCCTTTCGTCCAACGCGTTATTCACTTTGTGTTAAGTATTTATTTGTTTTAAAAACCCAATAAGGCATACTTCAGAAGTATTTTCAATAGACCTCCAGTGTTGTCTGCATCTTGGGGGGGGGGATATCCATTCATAAAAAATCAAGCCTCGGCCCGATCAACTCCTTTCCGTAAGAAAGCATAGCCACTTGGATCTAACAAAAGTCATCACTGACTTGACATATATACAATTGTCGTAATAGGGGTAGGCCTACCTATTGATGAACTACAGCGATAAATTGATAACTCAGGTACAACTGACGGACATCAACTGTTTGATTGTCAACATACTCTCTAAACCTAAACTACGCCCGGTAGGCAAACGTTAGCACGCGCGATGTTACTTTCGCCAAACACAGCTCACCACGAGAAACGTTCGCTGAAAGTAAAACATGTCGGATCAGATTTCGAAAGAGAATGCTGAAAGACAAATTAAACAACAATACAATTATTTCTTGTTCCATATCGGGACGGAGTGCGGAAGCCGGACGGAACCCGTTTAGCATAAATATTCGACGACTGTACCCAGCTAGTGATTGGCTGTGACCAATATTGGCAATGGGCGACAGCCGGGTGGTCTCTACCCCAAATTTCAACGACAACAGCGCGTGAAAATAACGATTATAAAGATGAAATCGCGGCTAAACACAGCGTCGATCTAGAGGTCCGCTATGGGAACACAAACGGTAATAAACAAACCACCTCGTATTAAAAATGGCCCTGGACGGTGAATGCAGCATCTGATAAAGAGCTGTCGAGAGGTTCATACTGGCCATGATGTTAGTGATAAGGACGTTCGTTTAGTTGGAGACGAGCGCTGTACGAGCTTAATATATGTCGTAATGATATAAACGTACGCTTATCGAAAGCGTCAACATACCTTTGACCGAGCAAACGTTACCAGTTACATCGATGTTGGTGTCATTTATAAGCCGACAGCTGACTGAAGGGTATCCGCAGAAACACGGAACAAGGTAATAAGTCGAATCGACACGATACGCGGATCGTATTGGGGGCGTGCGTGCGTACGCGCGCCCGCGTTGACGGAACACTTCGCTGCTTTATCGAGGAAGTAGCCTGCCAACATCACGTCAGTTGATAAACTCCCTCTAGGCTTCTGTCACTTCATCCAGGTACAGAAATCCAGATAAGTTGGCCAAAGCTGTCGTTTTTCGATCATACGTACCCCATAGATAAGCGAAAGGCGCTTTATTTCGCGCCTGCAATAGCCGCCATGACCGATCGAGGAACTCGAGTCGTCGACGTCAACACGATATTCAGCAAGTCGAGCAGGTCACTGCCGCCGATACCCAATCAACATCCGCTCACAGAACGGACCGGAAGTTTGAAAGATGATGGCGTCGAAAACGATGACGCCGACCCGTTGGATCGACGGCAGCTGACGCTGACCCGCGCGAAAGAGGGCGACACGGAACAGGTGTACTTCAACGCCGGCCACGGCGGGCTCGGCTTCGGGATGAAGAAAAGCAAGGAAGCGATGCGGCTGCCGGATCACGTCTACACCTATCTGGTCGCCTGTATGCCGGCTCATCTGGGCCACAGCATCGACGACGGGGTTCTGACGTCCAAGCCGTCCTCGTCACAACAGGACTGTGTTCGGGTCGACGTCTATAACACCACGCAGGAAAAGGCCGACGCCAACCTCAGCCGCCTGAACGTCCTCTGTGGTAGCATCATCGACTCTCTGAATACGGTGCCGCTCGGGGCGCGCATCACGAGCAAACACTTGGACGCCATCGAGGAGTTGACCAACCACTTCAAGTGCGCCATCATGAGGAAGGCGAATCACGCAAAGCTTGTTTGCAAGTCGTGCCAGGTCGAGGAAATCACTCGCTGGTTGGAGAACAGAATCGGCGAGCGGATACACGACCAAGGAGAGTCCATTACCGCCGACGACACGAACGACATCCCGATACCTGCTCGCGGAAGCGGCTTCCGTGTCAACGGAAAGTGTCACGTCTACCCACAAGTGAACGACATCACCAAACTGCGCGTTGACGTTATTGTCAATCCAGCCAATGGGAAGCTGAATAACAGGGGAGATTTGTCCAGTAGGATAGCTAACTTTGGTGGACCCGTTTTTATTGTGGCCTGTCATAATCATGTCTTGAAACATGGCCCCGTGTCCGCATCAAAAGTGGTGTGCACACAGCCGGGAAATCTAACATGTCGATGCGTGCTACACGCCGTACTGCCTCCGGGCCCTGGCGACGTTAGGTCGAAGAAAAAACCCGACAAATGCGAGAAAGGTATCGAGAAAATGTTTAAAAGTGTCCTGAAAAACCTCGACAAAAAGAAAACGCGAGATGCAGCAATGCCGCTGATGGCTCTAGGTAAGATATTCCAACCTAAACGAGGGCCTTATATCACAGACCTGGAGCGGCGAGATCCTATTCCAGTGCTGTCCGTCACTGTGGGATGTTTCATCCTTCGATAAAAGCTATAGCCTTCTCATTTTTCTAGTCCTCACGGCTATTAGTCCCTTGTGCGAACGGGTCGATATTAAATAATTTAATATCAATTTAACTGTACTCAAAAGTTTAGTTTTAGGTTAGTATTAGTTGGCTTCTGTTGATAATACAAGTCTCTGCTTAAATTATTCAGTCTTCACTCTTTTTTTTCTGATGTAAAACATTTACTTATTAACAATCAAATCGTAAACTAATAGCAAGACGATTTTTTTTTTTGGGGGGGGAACAGGAATAAACCACAAATTTACCTTACAACTGTTCGTCGTCCGAGAGGACAACATCGCTTTGCTTCATCCCATTCGACACCCCCCCCCCCCACCCTAACATCGATCTTGCCTCTAAAACTAATCAGAATCTGTGCCAGCCTCTGAACAAAGGCGTGTTTACGAATTCCTATCTTATCATTCGTATATATATATATATATATATATATATATATATATATATAGAGAGAGAGAGAGAGAGAGAGAGAGAGAGAGAGAGAGAGAGAGAGAGAGAGACGCATAGATCTGTAATTTACTGCTTCACCACTGGGACTAATTCTAAATAAATTTACAATATATGGCATATTGAGCGGAGAAAACCTTGCCAGTTGCCCTGTTGGATGACAACAAACTCCTCCTACTATAATGTCAATGCCGGGATTTGAACCTCCAGTACAACATGAGCACGAGTATGAAAGTCCCACGCTCTTTACCCACTAGGCCATAGAGGAGGTTATATACTATTATTAGTATTAGTATTAAATATACCATTGGTAAATCCTTAATTCCCCCAAATTATCTGATAGATCAATTGCTTTGTGAACGAAACTAGGCCATATTCAGTTAAAACAGCCAGCGGTTGCTCTATAAAGATGACATTCTCTTAGATACGTCGGTATCGTATGTTGTACGATACAATACAAGATATTCCAGTGTTACTTTTGCCTTTTAATGTTGCGTCAGTCATTGCTCCCCATACTGTACCGCGCGTAATATATATATATATATATTATCGACTTTGTAGTCATGTAGGCTTGCAGAGACGGGCGAGGTGATACAAGACGATGGTACAGATGTGCACTGTTATCGCAATCTCTTCACCGTAGAAATAATACTGGCCTGATTGTACTTAACACTGTATAGATTAACTAGCAGATAGCAAAATGCTGTTAGGCTGAAGTGATTTCAGGGCTGACGCTCGCGAACGCTTGTCCGGCCGGGGTCTGAACTCGGATGCTGTACAGCTCTGGCCAACCGCAATTACCAGTTGGCCATATGGATGATGATTGTTGATCGATGTTTTACGGCCACCTTTGTGCACAAGGTAGGCTAAATGGGCCGAGCGCGACCTCCAAAGTTAATGAAGAGAAGTAAAAGATGAAACGCCCTTCAGATATGTCCACGCCGAGATTCGAACGCGGGTGGTCGTGCTCTGTGATCCAACAGGCTACCGCTAGACCACGAAGGCACCCCTATGGAACGTAAGCACTTGGCCCAACAAAAACAAACGCCGACCAATGATACCCAAGCGTGTTACAGGCAATGAATGACCTGTTGTGTTTTACTTTTTATGCAAAAGTTAACAAAACAAATACACTCGATAGAACGTATTTTGCTTCCGACGAACTGTTGTCCTCACAGTAGTATCTGCCGAACGGGTATGTTCGCAGACGAATGTTAGCCTATTGAAAATGACCCTGAAAATGTTTTTAATCAATTCAGCTGAAAAGTTGAAATCATGCATGGAATTGTAAAATTGTAATATTGCTAGATCCACTACTAATATTATTATTGTTATTATTATTATTATATGACCCACGCTCTTTAAATGAGTCGCATTTAATTGTTTATCGGTCCTCAGCTCCCACAGGCGTATACAACGAGCACCTATCTGACTGTTATCCCAACACATTGTCATTTACCAAAGCCAGATAGTCGGTCACCTGACACGAGGACGTCTTCTCATTAACATAATTATAACCAATGTCGTGAGTTATATTAGTTGTGTTGGTCTAGCAGTAGAGCGCTAACTCTTTGGTCAAAGCACTCTGGTTCGGTACCTGTTCGAAACCCAGAATCGGCATTAATTTTGGGCCTTACATCATCGTAATTGGCTGGCCAAGATAAATGCTCCTGATTGTGTGGGTTAGTGAGTTGGTGAGTGAGTGAGTGAGTGAGTGAGTGAGTCGACGGATCCGACTGATCGAATCACCCACTCAGTCACTAACATACAAGTACGCGTAAGGCTGTAGAGTTTTTCTAAACATATTGAACGCCAGTTAGTCGGTGCGTGTCTGTGCGTGTGTGCGAGCGTGTATAAAGCTACCTAGTTTTTTCTCTCTCCATTTTCAGAGATTAACGGCATAAAGTCGACTGTGGTTGTAAGCAGATTAGTTAAAGCCCTAACAGTTTACAAATGGCGACATCACAGCGCCGACAGCCCGCTGAAGTTGTACGTCGTAGACAATAGCGAGATCTATATCAATGTTTTAATCAAACTGTTGGAAAAGGAATCCGAAAAACAGACGAACAAAAAGAAGAAATCCAGAGTGGAGAGACTGTAGATGTATGGATTCAACTGCATTTCAATTCAACCTTTTCCCAGAAATATCAAAATCAACCACGCTACGTTTCGGTATTATGAAATGAAAGTGCTTGAAAACGTTTGACCACCTGACGAATATGTTTGGATTAAGTTTAGCTGATAATATTTTTTTATAAATATTTCTGATAAATAGATGTGGTCTTATTATTATTACCACTAAATGATTATTTTAAACCAAATTTGATATAGCACTCTTTAAAAAAAAGAAAAGCCGCCTTCATTGTTGATGTGTTAAAGCGTGGATTCTTGAAGTTATGTTTTATGTATTACATAGAAGAATTAAAGAATGAAAAATAACTATATATATATATATATATATATAATGTATATCATAAATATATATATAGCATTACCTTGTAATATTTGAAGTCTTAATAGTCTGCCATAAGATCTAGCCGTGACACCTTTTTTCCTTGATATATCTATCTTGGCGATGGCATATAATAAACTTGTATAAAATATCGTCCATTACATCGAGAGTCGGTCATACTTCCCGCCAAGTATAGAGTGGCTATACTTAGCTATACTTCCCCTTAACGTTGTGTGTAAGATTTGGCTAAAATGTACTCGTGCAATCATCCTGGATGACATTCATATTTTGTATTTGAGCGTGTGTGTTTTAAGATATATATACATATATATATATATATATATATATATATGTGTGTGTGTGTGTGTGTGTGTGTGTGTGTGTGTTGTGTGTTTGTGTGCGTTGGCACTGGCTCAGAACATTAAAACCTATAACATCCTTTAAAATATGTACCTCCATTAATCTATAGATAATTAAATCAATACATAATTGAATTTATGCATTCAAAAAAGTACACATCTATACATTCGTAGACCTATATATATATCTGGGCTACCCACCAGCCCGTGGGGCCCAGATAATCCGCTTTTCGCACGTGACAAATATGTCACGCCCACAAGGAAGTGGTTGGTGTAGTCTACGCACAAAAAGAGGAAGCAAACCAAAAAGTACCATTTGACACCACAGCTCGCAATTAATAACACGTGCATGTGGTTCAATAGTACGTTAACATATATACAGGATACATACTGACACCACAGTTTACATTCAGCAGTAATTTGCTGTGACTCAAGGATAACCTATACATATAATTATTTCGATACCACAGAGGCTGATCCCAGCCCCTTTCTGGGTTCGAATAGCTAAATAAAACCTACCTATATCAACCATACAGATAGATGTCCGATAGGTTCGCCGTCGCCAAGTTGTTTGACCCAACCAACATAACAGTTTCAGTTGAGCAGACGACAAACGTGTGTCGTTTCCAGTATCGACGTCACCAAGTTGTTAGCCGATCAGGATGAAAATTTGTGCTCTCGGCTAACCAAAATAACAGTTTTGGTTGAACTGTTACCCGATCAGGGTGTGCTTTAATGAACTGTCGGCGCTCTAAGCAACATACCAGTTTCAGTTGAACGCCAAGTTGTTACCCGATCGGGATGAAAATGTGTGCCTTTTATCAGCTCTCGGCACACTAACCAACACAACAGTTTCAGAACAACACATCATAATGTTAGGTCGTGTGCACTACCTATATATGGAAGCAGTGAAGTGACTCAAAAAATAAAGTAGCAATACTGTACAATGGATTATTACTCGACTACAACGAAATATCGTCTCAATTCTGAGTAAATACTATGATTAACTCAAACCTAATAGCTAATCCTCACACGTTTCCGTTCATCACTTAGTGAACGTTCATCCACGACTAATTTAGTGTCCCTAAGTATATGCAGTTAGGTGTGGTGGGATCTAAATTAAAGCGCCTATCCCGATCTATTTGACTATTATCAGAAAATTTTTGC